>JAXGGA010010029.1:0-25000 GCA_038373865.1 Uloborus plumipes | reverse complement strand
AAAAAAGACTTTAAAGTTTTCTCATATGGTTTCATTTTGTTTTTAATTTTTGACTAAGAGATTAAAATGTAAATAATAATAGCAGTAATTAGCTGTTTGCACATATTTAGTTTTTCAATTTACTCTTTAATACATTTGTTGAGATATGTGTATTTCATGGTCTTAAATTGTTATGCAGGATGAGTAGTAGAAAATATTTTTGTATAATTAGTTAAACTGCAAAAAAATTTATAAACTCAATAATCACAAGATATAGATTTCACGCTCACAGCAAAGAAACATGCGTTTGTTCTATACTATATTTATAAGATGACTATGATTGAAGTAACACAGTTAATACTGTTTTATTCATGTATGTATTGACTCTCATAAATTCATTAGCATTTCTTTTCATTTTAGTATAGTGAAGATGTTCTTGTAGCTTTATTTTCATTAAATGCTGCTGAATATTCAAAACTGGTCGATCAACTGCCTAAAGCATATAAGGTAAGTTATTTGTTCAATTTGTATCTCATGAGACATAAAAATCTTGAATGCTGTACCACTTTATTAAATTCGAAGAAAATGTTTCAGTAGCCTATGGGTTTCTGTAATGATTAGTTTTCTGTATTAGTTTTCTGTAATGATTTAACTGCTACATTTAAATGACTGACATGTAGAATTTTCAACTGTTCTACTTGATTTAAACTACCCTGTGCTTCACAGCTTAAATTTAAAGAAAATTGTTTAGTGTATAAGTTGCTATGTGATGTGTACAAAGATATAGTAAGATTTCAACCTTGTTAATCTCTTTTAATGTTTGAATGATCTTTTTATTTCAGGATAATGCATTTTCTTTGCTACATTCTCGATATCCGCGCTCTAACCCAGACACCCCTCGGTCTGCTGGCAATAAAACATCCCCCTGTGCTGTGATGTCGCACCTGCAATCCCCAAACTCTGGGCATCCTTGGTATGTAAATATTCATTTCAATTTTTAAGGTTTAAAAGAAAAAAATTAAAACATCAAAAGATGCCATCAGCATTTTATGGTAAAGAAATGCTGACTTTTTTGTGGTATTAAAATTATTTTTGTAAAGTTAAAATATTTATGCTTCAGATTCTCAAGACTAATTTCTGGGAATAGTTACACGGATGATCTTAAATAGTTTATTTTACAATAGAAACTCCTTAAGTGTTTGAACTTATTACCTTAAAGTAGTCACTAGTAGACTTTTACTTTATCGATTGTTGCATTCGTTTTCATATAGCACTTGGCACTTTTTGTGTTACTGTAAAATTGCAATCATTAAACTATTGGCTGCTCTGTAACAAACTCAATCAATGGCAAAGCATAATATGAAACAAGACATAGAATTTTAGTAGTGTTTTTAAACTTCAAGACACAAACTGATGGCAGTAACTGTAAAAATATCTTCGCTCATCATCTACGCTGATGCCTCAGGTTCCCATTGTTGGTTGCATAGAGGTGAGGGTTTTCGTAAAGTTTTAATTTTATCAATCTGAGTGTGGAAATAGAGATAAACAACCCTAGCAGCATAATCTCATCGGTCAATGATCGGCCATTCATCGAAACCCGATGAAATTCTCATTGGCCGATGATCGGATTCGATGAGTTCTCATCGTGAATTGCTCCAATATGTCTCATCGGCCAAACAGAATCTGAGCAGCAAAATCCAATGAGTTTTACTCGAAATACGATGAGATTTGGTGCAATTTACGAGCAATGCAGACCCTGCCGATGAATTTAGGATCAATGTTGAATGCTCCGCTTAATTTGATCGGGAAAGTTGATCGGAATGATATCACTTTCCGATGAAAAGTAGCTCATCGAAAACCATGCTCGGATACTGATCCAAACGATGTCATCGTGTGTTACGGGATCAGTTACGAGGAGTTCGATGATCGGCCGAGCAAAATCCGATGAGTTGATGCTACTTGGGCAAGGGTGTCACGAGGAAATAGTAATTCGTCAAAGGGGTGCCTTCCACAAATCAGAAACGTTTGGGATCCCCTGTAGTGCTCGAGCACCCAAGCTGGATGTTGCTAAATTTTTGAAAATTATATCGTAAGAGAATAAAAAAATTAAGTAAATTTTTAATTTAAAAATTCTGATGTTTTTGTCAATGGTGCATTTGAAGATCCCAGATTTTTTGAACTTTAGGTATTGATGAATAATGACATGTGGTCACGAATTCTAACATAGAGCAAATGGGTCAATCCATTTAAAATCACCCAGTCAGTGTTGCTCACCATTTTTAAATTTTCTGATTCTTTTATCATGGATTACCTATGGGTAGACATCAACAAAACTGCAATTGAAAAAAATTTACATGCTATATTTTTTATTTGGAAGCCATTTCAAAATGGCGATTTGGCAAATTTGATAGAAAAACAGGGTTTGCGAAAAATTTTATTGCAAAGTCGCTTTTAAAGATATCAAAATAATTTAAAAACCAGTGTGTTCATCATAAAATGACCATTAAATGCACCTTCTTTGAATTTCCCAATCATGTAAGAAAGTTGGTTAAAATCTTTCTCTAAAAACTATTAAAAAACGTAAAAATGAGTAATTTTTAAGACCATAAATTTTTATGAAGGAAGAGAGACTCAGCAATATTATTTGGTTTCTATGTTTGAGTACCCATAATACTACCAGCAGCATAAGTTTTAGTCTTTAGAATGAACATCTTTTTTTTTCTACCGGTCTTTAAAAATGGCGGAAAACACAAAAATGCCAATTTTTGTTGGTCAATATCTGAAAAGGGACTGAATGAAAAAATACGAAAATTGCATAAAATGTTCTTAATACTAATAAGAATATCTCACAAAAAATTATGACTGAGACCCAACTATGTTTTGAGTTATAGAGCTGAGAATTTTAACAAAAACACTACCTTTTTAATACACTCGTGCAATGCTAAATTAGCAACTAATACTTAAAATTATCTTAACTGACAAAGTTAAATAATACTGAAATCTATAAGTTAACAATGCACTTTTAATTACTTCTTTTCAAAAAAAAAAAAAAAAAAAATCAACAGTAGTAGTAGTACTACTGTAAAATTCTTGAACATTTTCAATACACTCTCGTGCAATGCTAAATTATGAACTATAGGCTGAAAATTATCTTAACTGACAAAGTTAAATGATTTAAATGCAGTTCAAGTTATAATACATGATAATGTCGAAAAAACATTTGTTAATATAAACAATTCTTCTATAAAGCAGATTAAGCTAATTTGTACCACAGCAGCTGGGAACAAAAATGTATATTCTGTTAAATGTTGTGGTTTTCTTTTCTTTGTTTTTTTTTTAAAAAGCTATCCTTAAATGCAGGTAATGATCTAAATAAGAGCACTGCAATAGGTCATCTCTTTTACTGGACTCCACCACTGTTGTTTTTTTTTTCTCTATTTTCTAAACATTCAATTCAATATTCTTGAGTAATTCTAGCATTTTCAAAAGTTTATATTTCTTTCAAAAAAAAAACAAAAAAAAGAAGATCGTTTATTCAGGATTAAACAAATGAAAAAGTAATAATGATGTGGGATAAATAATGATTTATCAGTTCTAATTTGAATTAAATTTTCTTGCTTTTAGTGGTATATCAAAGAAAAGATGAAAAATATACATATATATATATATATATATATATATATATATATATATATATATATATATATATATATATATATATAAAAGGATAAAATATATATTTGAATGTTGTTTAACAGTGAAAGGTACAAGAGATTATCACAGATATGTTCCCTTAAATAACAATCAAATCAGGTGCTTTGTTAGTTTCACAGGCTTGAGCTTTGATGATCATCAGACTTCAATACTATTTACAAATGTGTCGTCATTCACAAATAATGACTTTGTTGCCTGTATATACGATGAGAAGTGGTGGCTGGGAAAAGTTGAAGACAAAAGTGAAGCTAACAATGATATTTTAGTACATTTCTTTCATCCTTCTGGATCAAAAGCTGCCTTTCAACTGTCTAAAAATGATACTGCTTGGGTACCCACAAAGAAAATAGTACGTAAAGTGACTTCATTGAAACTCACAACTTTGTCTGGAAGAACACACAACATAACTGATAAACTGTGCAATGAAATATCAAGTTTGTTCAACTCTTTAATCAAAATTACAGCTGGCAAATAGTTAAGAGTTGAACACAAAAGTATATTTAAAAAACATTAATGTGTGTAATAGTTTACATCATTGTAGTGCATAAAACATATGGGTAAGCTCAAGAATTTTACTGTAGTACTACTACTGTCGATTATTTTTTTAAAAAGAAGTTATAAAAAGTAAGTGCATTGTTAACTAATAGATTTCAGTCTTATTTAACTTTGTCAGTTAAGATAGTTTTAAGCCTTAGTTGCTAATTCAGCATTGCACAAGTGTATTAAAAAGATAGCTTTTTGTTGAAATTCTCAGCTCTATAACTCAAAACGTAGTTGAGTCTCAGTCATAATTTTTTTGTGAGACATTCTTATTAGTATTGAGAACATTTTATACAATTTTCATATTTTTTCATTCAGTCCCTTTTCAGATATTGACCAATGAAAATTGGCATTTTCGTGTTTCCCGCCGTTTTTAAAGACCCGTAGAAAATAAAGGTGCTCATTCTAAAGGCTAAAACTTATGCTGCTGGTAGTACTATGAGTCTTCAAACATAGAAACCAAATAATATTGCTGAGTCTCTCTTCCTTCATAAAAATTTATGGTCTTAAAAATTGCCAATTTTTTCATTTTTTCCTAGTTTTTAGAGACAGATTTTGACCAACTTTTTTACATGATAGGGAAATTTAAAGAAGGTGTATTTAAAGGGCATTTTATGCTGAACATACTGGTTTTTAAATTATTTTGATATCTTTAAAAATGACTTGGCAATAAAATTTTTTGCAAACCCTGTTTTTCTATCAATATTGCCAAATCGTCATTTTGAAATGGCTTCCAAATAAAAAATATAGCATGTAAATTTTTTTCAATTGCAGTTTTGTTAATATCCACCCATAGGTGATCCATGATAAAAGAATCAAGAAAATTAAAAATGTTGAGCAACAAATTGTATTTATATTGGTTGATTTGAAATGGATTGACCCAAATGTAAGCCATGTGAATAAACTTGAATTGTTCCTGTATTCCTTCAAACATTCTCATTTTCTGTACTTATCTTAATTTCTTTATTATAGTACTTTAAAACTCAGTTTGTACATTTTATTTCAAATTAAACAAAGTTAGAAATGGAATGGGAAATATTATAAGTTGGAGTTTTTAGTGCAGTTATTATTTTTATGTTATTAAATGCCTGTAATAATTTATGGTTAATTTCTTAGGCCACGTAGCCATGGAGGAACGCCGCAAAATCGTTCTTTTGATGTGGACGAGACAGAAAACCTTAATCCGGAAGAGTTCAGCAATTCCTGGAAAAAAACTATGTCCGAAATTGAAGAATATAAATCGGACGATTTCTACGACAAAATTTCCGACAAAATCATTCGTGAGTCCCCATCTCACAGTATTGGTTCTCGACACAACAGTCTAGATGGGCGGTTGGATAGTCTGATGGATCGTCTGGAGTTGGGCTCTAGTGCTGACTCTTCTCCCACGAAAAGGTCTCCTTCTGATTACACTGGCATGAATTTTCCTAGAACTGTAAGTCCCTCCCTTTTTTTCATCTGTCATCATGTTAGCTACTTACCCCAATTTAAAAGTCACTAAACATTAATTTTCTTAACAATTAAAAATAAGCTGAATCTACATTCATAATTGATAATTTAAATTGAAAACAATATCTAACAATGTCGAATTACAAACTGAAAAATGTTGGTTAATTGTGATTAATTTTGCACGATTGAAATCATGTAATATTTCTTCTAACTTCAGATTAAAGGCCAAATTTTTCTTTAAAACAACTTGCATGTGTTAAGCTTGACCATAGAGAAATGGCAAACGGAAACAGACCACTTCATTTTAAAATTGGTAGGAGCAGAGAAAGAATTAATTTCTTACTTAGTGCAGTAAAGCCTTTACTGTTTGCATGATCTCTCTATTGATACCAATTTAAGGGCTTGGGGGAGGAAGGGGTTATGTCACAAAACTGAAATTGCGAGTAATTAAAGTTCAAAGTTTTATTGATGCAGTTGTTGCAGCTTTTTTGTTTTCTGGTTTGTCATTAACCCATTAATGCCTAGCGTCCCTTTTTAGGGACGGTTCAAAAAGTGTTTCAATTTACGAAAAATGAACATTTAAACCAAATAACAGTGTTCAGTTATTACTTTGGTATTGTTTCAACTCATTATTAACAGATTGCAGCACATAACCATTGTAAAGTGTATTCTGTAGCCGTGTAGCGTGACATTCTTGAGCATATTTTAGAACAATTCCGCGTTTTAAAATTCAGCAGTAATTTGCAATCAAGTGAGTATCCAATCTTCCTCGATAGCAATCCCCCATGCATTTTATATCTTGGTGGAATCTTTCACCATACTAATGTCTCCTGAATTATCAGGTCTAATGTAGTTGTGTAAATAGTGCACCTTTCTACTGATGTTACACCCAAGTGATCTGAAATTATTCAGCATCTCCCATTGACTAGTTCAACATAGTTTTCAGCTTTATGTTTTTTTGTTCAATCTCAATCATTGAATTTATGAAGCCAGGGTATTTAATCAGCTGTCTTATTTGTGGGCCATCAAATATTCCTGCTTTATTTTTTTCCATACTCAGCTGAGGCATTTTTACCCCTATATATGCAAAGCATGATCCATTCTTATCAAGAGCCTTTACAAACTGCTTCATTAGACGCAGCTTGATATGCAGTGGTGGAAAGATGATTTTCTCTCTTGGAACTAAAGGATCATTGATGATATTCTTTTCCCCAACACCCATGTTTGCTATCCAAGGCCACTCTTTTCTAACCCAGTGTTGCGTTTTGTCTCTGCTATCCCAGATGCACAAGAAACAAGGAACAACCAATGTCAACCAGATATATATCTTATATTGTTAGTCTTAATTTTATAATAAACTAGGGTTATTACCCGGCGTTGCAGGGTGCTTATTAATACAACATAGTAGTTCCTAATAGTGGTTCAAATAGTGTTGAATGCAAATAATTGTAACAGTAATTGTTGTTAACTTATTTCATGTTAAAATGAAAAAGGTGAGCGTTGAATTGATAATTCATTGCTAATCGTAATCTTTGTTGGAAAATACTTGTATTTAAATGTGTTAAGTGTTTTCAATTTGTATTTTTAAAGGCTTATATCTCTATTACTCTATCTATTCAAAATTGAAAGAAAATGGCCATTTTGAGACAAAAAATTTGAATTTTGAGCTTTTTGGAGTTTTTAAGTAGTTCAAAACCCCGCCTATGTGAATTCTAGTGCACCACGGAACCTCTGTGCCAAGTTTGATGAAAATCCGACGAAAACTGTGGATTTGTATAAGGAACAAACAAATATACATATATTTATTTTTATTCATATAGATAAATTAAAATAATAATTATTTTTTTAAATAATAATTAGTTATTTCATAATTATTATTATTTTAAATTCAATTGGTTTCCAAATGAGACAAGACAATAAGGAAAATATACAAGAATCTGTCCCTGTATAAATTTTACCACACTCATACTTGAGCATATTACATAGAAAAAAGCATTGATAGATAAGTGAATTTATCTAAAAATCTAGAGCTGATACAGAAAAACTGCTTGCATATTCAGATTCAGCAATAAAAATATAGTTAAAATCTGCTAAAAAATCCTAGGCACCAAAGAAAAAAATTTTTTTTTGTTGGCCTGTGTTATGAATGGAAGTGGTTCATTTCTACTTCCACCATCTCTCTATGGTCAAGCTTTAGCTATAGTAAAAAGATTATTTGTAATTAACAAAAAATGTTTTGCTGTACCATTTCACTTTAATTTGATTTTTCTCAATTTTTGTTTTGGAAAGTAGGGTGAATAAAACTGAGGCGTGAATAAAACTAATTGTAGTATCATTATAATAGACTTCAGTGTTGAGAAAGAAATGATTTTACTAAAAAAAAAGAAAGAAAAGAGAACATGAAGCTCTGGAACAATATTTGAATCGAGATTAATAAGAGATTACCGAGCACTTCAAAATGGCCTCACACTCTTTTCAAATCCAGTTGCATAGCTGTGCTTACTTCTGAGATTGTTTTTGATTCCTATGATTTCTAGGCGTTTAAGTGCAGACAGTGGACTGTACCAAAACTCAAAAAGAAAAAGTAGTGTCAAATTGCAAGATCTGATTAGCCTTTTACTATCAGTTTTTGAAAATCATGCAGCATCTGGATTATATGAAATTATTGGTTTATTGAAATTTGTTTTTGAAAGAATAGAAAATAAAAGAATACTGTCAAGCTTTTCTCCTACCTTTCTGAAAAATAGTTTTTATGCTTTCAGAACTGGATGAGATGATGAAGCTTATTTATTGAGAATAAAAACTATACAAATAGAAATTTTCAAAAGAAAGAAGGAAAGAAAGAGAGGACAATCAGTATTAATCACACTTGTTTAAAATAATTAGTAAACTAGCTTCCATGACTCATATATGCCCTTGAAGAAGGCAATAGAACTTGTTCTTATTCATTTGGAATTGTTGTGTTGTATTATTTTTTATTTTAATAAATTTATGTGTTATTTCAAGTTTCACTAACTGATGTCCTCCTTTTTTTGTTTTCAAAAGAAAAAAAAACTTTACATTTTAAATATCATTACTGTTAATTTATCTTGGTATAATTTTGGTTTGTGTTTGAACTCATGTAACCACTTAGTTCTTCAGTTTGAATTATTCATTTTTATTGCATTTCAGGAGGGAGCCATATTGTTCAACAGAGAGTTTTCGGAAAATCCAGAGATTGAAAATGAAATAGATGGTTTGTTGAATGACAGTAATTGACATTTTATTGCTCTTTGGATAGTTTTAGTTGCATAATTTCTGGGAAGAAAAAACTTTAGTGATTGTTGTATAAAATTGATCAATTTGAAATGATTTTAATTTTGGGATATTTTGATCTATTAATTTTCAAATTTCTCTTTAATTTTTAATTACATTAAAAAGATTTGTTAGTGTGTTACTCTTTAAAGTTATATCTTTAATAGAAAAAATTCCTTAGCATTTCTAGTAACATAGAAACACTAAAAACTGATCACCGAGAAAAAGCACTTTAAAGTTTGGCTTTTCCATTAGAACACATAGCATGTATGCCCTAAAGTCACTCATAACTTTTTAAATAATTTAGTTAGAAGAATGCTGTTTTTTTCTGAGTGTTTTAAATAACTTTTACTTTTGAAATAAGCAATAAAATTTTTTTTTGTCTTTTTGTCATTTTTGAGGTACTGTAACCCCTTAAAGTTGGAAGATTTTCAAAAGCTAAAATGCATATCTATTCTACATTTCACACTACATTGTATTAAAATCAAAAATTTTCATATTTAATTTTTAAAATCCAATTTCATTATTAAAATAAAAGTAGTGATCACTTCCCTCTTTCTACAAGCAAAGTGTTATTAATCATGGGATGCCATACCAGATGCTGGTATAAATCACACCTTATATGGTTGACAACAGAATAGATATTTTGTTACAGCTTCAGAAATTAATATCAGTGATAAATCAAAACGGATATTTTCTTTATAGCCAGAAAAGTAAAGGTTCAGAAAAACTTCTGGAAGTTAAAATATACACCCTTGTGCAAATTAATTGAAACAAAGTTTTTTTCATGGTTTAAAAATTATTGCTATTATTCTTCACCGATTATATTAAAATTAGTAAAAATATGGATGAGATAATTAAACCCTTTACCTAACATCAATTTCCACCAATCAGAGGCTTATCTACTGTTCGAAGGCACTGTATTGTACCCGTCGGCCAGCCTATCAGTTTATGAAGAAACAGCTTCTGACCCTACTAATGAAGAAAAAGCGCTATTTGTGGGTGTTAAAATATAAGAGTTGCACAGCTAAAAATTGGAGGAAAGGACTATTTAGTAAAAAATTTCATTATCCAAGGTCAACGAAGTCAAGACGAACGGAGATCTTCAGGTGAAAGAATTCAGGATTGCCACATGAACCCATTTTCAAATCACCCTCAAAAGATGCTTTGGGGTTGTCTCAGTTACAATGAGGTTGGTTCCTTGCAGAATGTTGATGGTATAATGTATTCTGAGCAATCTATTGCTATTCTAGAATTAAAATGCTTTACCAGTGTTGAAAAAACGATACCCACATGGAACGGTGTTTTCCAGCAGGATTTAGCCCCTTTCCATACGTTCAAGTGACCAAGAAATTCATGTCTGAGGACCAAATTGAGATATATGAATAGTCTGACAACTCTCCTACTATCAAATCAATCGAGAATCTTTGGGATATATGCAAAAATCGACAATTGCATAAGAGTGGTTCAACTATGGAGAAGCTAATCACTCCTCTAATTCATGAACATACATATTGCAAATGAGTACAAAAAATTGATAGATTCTGTGGCGAATCGTGTCCAAATGTTCACAAAGAGTTGTAGAGATTATATTATGTTATAAAAACTTTTGTTTTTATTTAAATTTAAACAAAATAGTTCTTTTTTTTAGTATTCTCAATTTTTCGAGTTTGTTTCAATTAATTTGCACAAGGGTGTAAGGCCAAGACTGCCTTTGGGAATTTCTTCAACAGATTTAGCATTTGATAATTTAATTAGATCTTGATCTTCAAGTTTTTATATGATATTCAGCATTGTTATAATTGCAGCTAAAAGTTTGACTTTGAAAAATATTACTTCAAATTAATATTAATTACTACTTTTTTAATTGCAGATCGTAAAACCATCTATGCTATTGTAGATGAATTGAATCAGAGTTCAAGGTGAGAAATTTTATCCTCATATAATTGTCTTGTCCGGTAGTTCAAAACCTTATAAGTGTTCGCCATTGGGATTTGGAGCTAAATTCAAAAACATGACAATTGAGTGCACTATTGCTTTGTTTCATTACTAGTGTTTCTGAAGCATCTTATTTGAAATGTTGTCTTAAAGACTTTTTTCCCCTCTCTCCTAAGGAATGAGAAGAAAACTCAAGCTCTAACCCGGTTAATATGTCTAGCAAAGGAACAGTCATCAATAATATCTAACGATGATTTTCGTCTCATTCTTCGAGAAGTTATTCAGACTGTGGAAGATACCTCAGTAAGTTAGCTTTCATACTTCAAATAACAATATAAATTTGTAATTACTTCCTGTATAATGTAAAATTTGAATTTCCAAAAATTTAATAAGAATATGCATTTTTCCCTAGTAAAATATTCCAATAAAACATAATTGGCCTATAAAGAAGTATTTTCTGATACTAAGCAGTGTCCAGTACACTTAAATAGTGGTATGTATGAATGAAATAAAAATTAGTGCATGATATATTTTTAGTAAAGAAGGTAAATCTGTGTGCTTAAATGCACATTACAGTTAATCAATTATCATAATGTCGTAAACCACGATCAAGTTTTTACTAACAGTTGAGTACACTAAAATGTGAGCTTATTTAAATATGTAATGTAATAAATCTTCACAGGAAAAAAAAATATTGCCAAAACTTGTTGCAGAAACAAATCCTTAACAAATGTTGTAATTTGAGAAACAGGCGAGTTTCATGTAAGAGCATAACAATTATACATTTCTAATTTTTAATTCAATTTCAATGTTCTGTCTCTGCTTTTTAAAACAATGTTTAATCTTGTGTTCTGTAAGTGGTTACAGATTTTGTTTCTTAGAACACAAGCGCTCTTTTTTACCAAAGTTTCATTTCAATGGTGAAATGGTACCAACAATTTGAAAAATGCTGTAGGAAAAGCAAATATGCATTTTGTGGAAAATCGCCTTTTTTTCGTGCAAAACAGTGAAGATGCTCCAAATTTTTTTATTGTATGCACAATATATTTTAATTTATTTCCTCTTGTAATATTTTAGCAACAGTTTGTAGATACCTCAGATTTAAACAAACCCTTAAAATAATTACAATTACTTTGGGTTTGGAAATTTAGCTTAAGCAATTTTGCTGGATTAAGTAGACTTACTTTTAAATTGTGCAAGTCAGCTTTTCTTATGTATTTTTTGAATCCCCGATTTCATCTTTGCAATAAAACCGTTCGGTGGAATAAAGTGTTTGTGCTCTATAAAAATCAAAATACATGCCTTATATGAAAGGTTTCTGTTTTTTGTATGATTTTTCAAAAGCAAAAATGTGAATTACTACATAGTTGTCTATGATTTTTTTGTTTCACTTCATAATTTTTAGAAAATTGATGTGTTTCAATTATCTACTTATTTGTTTTTCAGAATACTGTTAAAACTCAGGCATTGAAAGCTCTATGTGAATTGATCAGAGCTAAAGCTGATTATTTCCAAGATTACATAGAGCTCACTTTGCTTAGGATTTTAGAAGCACACAAAGACATGAATCATGAGGTGACCTGACACTTTTTATGTATATATTTTATGCAATGTTTTAATTTTCATTTCCCCCATGACAGTCACTAATGTTTCTCCATTCTATGGCATCAGCTGATTTGTGGGGCTCGTAGTGATCCTAACTGAACTTTTTTTTTTTTCCCCTTTCTTGACTTTAATTTACACGAGGAAAGTGGTGTAAAGTGCAATAAAATCTTCAAAAATGTCTTGAAAAATATTTCAATACACAAAATTAGTTTCTCTATGTAATGAACATTATTTTCTAAAAGTTTGATGTGTAGAAAATTTCAATATTATGGAGTTCAGTGTATGCCAGTTTGGTTGTAGTTGCTTTAAACTGATAGATTTATTTATTTATAATTAGCACTGCATTTATGAAGTCAGTTATAAAAATTAATCATTTAGATTGATAATGAATTGATGAAAATTTATTGTATTTTTATAAATCATAATATATTTTTTTAAAGAGCGGTGGGCTATGGTACATTTGTAGGTTTTTTTCTCCCATTAGTCAACATTGGCCCTATAAATGCTGTATGTTAATAAATCTGTATATACAGAAGCTTGAAGAAATTGAACCAAGCTTAGCTAACCACTGTATCAAAACAGTTAAAAGTAGAAATTTAGCTCTAGTATTTGTTAAATGTCATTAAGTTAAATTCTAGTCATATTAACTCTTTTTGTTTAATGTTTTGTATATGCAGAACATCTTATTCTCCTCCTAAACCTTCCCCACTGGAAAATAATATTGATAAGCTTTGATCACTGATAAATCTGGTCTAATTTCACACCCCTGCTTTCTCAATTTAAAATAAAAATGTATTTGGGTGATTCTACAAAAATAAGCAAATTTGTGTTCCATACTGATTGCTCTTTTTGTTTTTAATTTAATAAAAAACTATTTTAGGAATATTTTTATGCGTCATTTGTTCTATAATTCTGATTATCAACAAAGTCAATAATTAACTATTATTCATTTAAAAATAAAATATTACATTGAAATGTTATCCACATGCCCTGTCTCATAGGTGCAGTTTTCACAATCAATAGAATATAGATTTAAAAAAAAGTGATGTTTTTTCTAAAGAGTTTTTTATTTATAAATGTGAATGTGCAAGATGTAAATCATAAAAAAAGCAAAATAATGTGAAAATAATATCTCTATAAGTTAATCTAAACTTTGTCCCAGCGATTATCAGTCATTCACATGTCTGAAAAGTATAGATATTTTTCTCTGAAATGTTTTATTTCAAAATCTGGAAACACATCTTAAAATAAAGCATGGAACGTTGTTATTCCTGGCTGAAGATTAATTTTGCTGTTCTGCAATTACTTTTTGATAAAAAGCAAGCTAAACTCAGCTTTCAAGTCAAGTGTTTTTCATTTTTGTCATTAACATGGCCTACAGAATGCAAGTAAAATGTACATATAAACTTTTTTTGATGATGAATAGTCCTAAATCTTACAGTTGTAGGTTCTTATTCGAAGTTAAGTCGAAAAATATTCAGATATGACTTTTTGAGAACATATTACTTGTGTTTTGTCATTCACATGCCCTTTTTCTAATGTCATTCACACGCCCCAATATGAGACACATGGATGAATCAAAAGCCAAACTAAGATCGCACAATGTTTAAAAATTATGTCTAATAGTTTACAGGTTAAAAAATTTCATTAATATACCTATTGTGTTAGTGTTATTCACATACTTATTGTGTTATTCACATACTTGTTGTGTTATTCACATACCCATTGTGTCATCCACATGTCCTTTTTAGCATTCACATATGCCTTCAAAAAAATAAAAATCCAAAAATACAATAAAATACAAACATTTAAGCTCTGCTGATATTCCATTTTAATTATGAAACTTACAGGGCTCGAACTCCCCCTAAAATTCCTAAACTTCCTAAAATATTTCAGACCTCCTAAAATTCTTAAAATTGAACTAAAATTTCGTGGCATTCCTAAAAAAATTAGAAAAATTACAGGAGCTCTTTAGGCGAGCTTTAAAATATCTTTCTGAAAGTATTTTATAGCCAAAAGTGAACTTTTCCCTAGATATTTAATGTGATAAATACTGTATATACTCGTGTATAGGTTGATCTCGCGTATAAGTCGATCCCCTTACTTTTGGAAGGAAAATCCAGAAAAATCGAAAACTCGCGTATAAGTCGACATCGCACTTTCTGAAACGAACTAGAACGTTTTTCCGCGATTTTTGAATATAAACGTTTTGAAAAGAAGGAAAATGAAATGCAGTGCTCATTCTTGTGTTGAAAATAGCACGATTGTCATTCTTTTTCACAAAAAGGGTTGACTTTTTGCGATCGCAATTTTTGTAAAGGGTTCGATTTTGCGGTTACAATTTTTGCTATCTGTTGCTTTTATTTTGCATTATTATCAATAAAATTTTACGATGTAGCCATGTTGCATTCTGTTTTAAAAAAATAAACACCATCATTTGGATAATTTGAATAACGGCAATTCCCGCACTTTTCGCGGCATCGGTCGTTTACTATAATTATTTATTCTTTATTTCACAATTAAACCATGTAATAATACAGTAGAATGTATGAGTATTTACTTCTTTAGCGTCTGTTTAAAATACTTAAATTGAATCGGAAAAGTCTTCTCGTTTTTGAGTACTTTTTTGCCAAGAGTTGTTCGGGAAAAATTTTCGGAAATTCTGCCCCGCTTATAAGTCGACCCCCCCTAACTTTCAACTTCAATTTTTGAACTAAATTTCTTGACTTATACGCGAGTATATACGGTAGACATTTTACAAAATATTTCGCTAAAAATGCATTCTTCACGCTATTTTTCATCTCGGGTCAAACTTAAAATTCTTCCACTTAAAAACGAACTATTTAATCTTTATAACAGTTGTTTCATCACTCTACCTGAATGAAACATAACCCTCTGTGAAATTTTTCAACTTTGAGCTATTTTTGTGCACCTAAGCTCGATTAATTGCGAATTTTGCAATCTGTTTGCATCCGCTTCTATAAAACTTGTTAATTTTAGTTTACTGTGTAAATTCACCGCTTGGATATCGTTAATTTCATTCTTACCATTAGACAGAACTTTGTTTAATTTTCTTTTGTTTGTAGATTAGGCTATTAAATGTAGACTCGTCATTTAATGTCAACCCACTCAAAAACTCAGTTCATTCTTAAAAAGTAGCATAAGTTTTTATCAAATTTTCGTTTTGGTTAAAAAAATATTTTTAAAAATTGAAATAGATTTAAAATGTTGATAAGGATGTTTAGATAGCATTAGAATTCAGGAATCAGAGAATCCAACAGATTTAGTAAACTTAGGCAACTGTTATAAAAGTGTGTGAGTTGTACTAAGCCAATGATTCCTTTTCCTTACTTTCATTTTCTATTCAAAACTAGGGTTATTATGTTAATTATAATTATTTATTATTCCTACAGTTCTTTAAAATTTTTGCTTAACAGTTTTTTCTTCACTATTTGCATACTTTTTCTGCTTTTAAAAATGTATTAACTTATCAAGTCTTAGTTATTGGGATTGTGAGGTAGCATATATAAAATTGTAGCCTCAGCTTAATTTGATATTCAGAAATGTTTATGTTACTTCAAATATCACAATTCTTAAGGGGAAAGGGGGGCAGAGTTGAAAAGCAAACATATGGGCTTTTGACAATACTTAGATATTATGCTATCGGTTTCAAAACAAAGGATTGTTGTGGATCTAAAAAACTTTATCCAAGGGAAACTTTTCTGGTTACTAAAAAACTGAAGAAAAATATTAACAAGCAGGTTTGTTATTAGATAATCTTAGAACTAAACTTTGAAATCTAAGTGCATTAAGCGCAGCTAATATAATTTATAAATCTGTGGCATTACTTCATGATATATGCAGAAAATTTTACCCATTAAAATTTTCCAAAGTTGTCTGGCAATGGAAAATCAATTGTTTTTAGATTCTTACATTACATTCAAAAGCATGGGGAGGGGGGGGGGGAAAATTACTAACTAAAAATTGTTTTGTGATGCGAGATGGTTTTCGATTCGTAACATTGAATATAACAGGCCAAACGGGTTAACTTCACAAACTGTTTTCTGGGCACTGCTGTTTTACTAGATAAAAAATGATTAAAAAAAACTTAAAAACAAATTTAATGGAAAAAGCGGGAAAAAAATAAATTTGCAGATTTGTTAAATAGCAAAAATATTAATGAGTTTAAAGAATGAATATTATCTCTGGGTCTAGTGAAATAGCGTTTAAAAACAGCTGTAGTAAGCTGTTGTAGTTAAAACATTATGCTAGTAATTGTTGAACAGAATTAATATCTGTAGAAGCTGATCAACTGGAAAATTTCAGATATATCTATCTTTGAAAGTGAAAATTATGAGCATGTAATATAGCATTAAACCATTCTTTCTTTCTTTTTTTTTTTTTTTTGTAGGTATTTGAATGTTGCAATTTATGCTGTAATAAATAAAATGCATTTTCAGTTTGTGTTACTGTTGGGGACTTATTTATAGTCAAATAAAATCGTAAATTACCCCTAAAATTTTGTCAAAATGTTCCTAAAATTACCCTAAAATTTTGAAAAAGTCTACTGCAAGCCCTGATCTTATAAAGTACTTTGCTGATTTTTTTCAGATTTTTAATTTTAAATTATTTTTTTGAATTCTACATGTTAGAAATATTCCCGTATTTGTAGAATCACCCATTTACAATCATTTCACTCTCCTTTGAAACAAACATGTGCTGTAAAAGAAAGTACGTTCTTACGTTGAATTTGTTGGAAACTACAGACACATATTTTGTAATTTTCGAGCAATCCCTTTCTTAAATGAGCTTAAAGATGAAAAAAATATCCAACAAAAGGTTTTTATCCATAAGCCAACTATTTAGTATTGAAAAAGGAGTTTCTTGTCACCCCAAAACATGTGTTGGCTGTTTGCAACAAATTTGCATATTAACACCTTATTATTATCTTTTTCTTTGTAGTACAAAGGTATTTATTTAACTCTTATTCAAGCATGTATTGTATTTTTACCTTTAAAAAAACCTTTTCATGTACTCTTTAGGTTCTTAAAATGGCTGAGATGTGCTCTGCAGTCGCTGCTGTTAGTTTGCCACCCGATCAATGTGTGCGAACTCTAAAAGCTCTCATTCTTACCAGTCAGATGCCTACAAATCAGGCAGCAATTAAAATGCTGGGAAAGGTAATTAAAAGCCGTGTAAAAATCCAAAATGTTGCTTTATTTTAAAATCTTGTTTGTTTATATTGGAAAAATTTTCTCAGATGTACTTAAGGTTGGCTTGATTGTCTTTACCTTTATCTCATGCAGCAAGCTCTTATGTAATAGATAGTTAAAAATCGGCTGTGAAGCTGAGTGCAATTAGAATTATACAGTGAAACTTCGGTAACTCAACACGTGGTAAACTCGACCACCTCGCTAAGTTGCCAAAGGTGTAAACACAATGCAATTTTATCGGAAAACAACTGAACCACACCCACTGATATGTAAATACATTGATTACTCAAAGCCGGGGGGGGGGGGTGTCTAGCTAGTTATAGAACAGAAACATAGGGACTAATGCTTGTGTGTACAATATTTGTAATCTAAATATGCAAAAGATAACATTTCATAACATAACATGTGACAAGTACTGCTTTTTAACCTTTAGGAGCCAGGCAGTACACATGCTGTACCGTAACTATTTTTTTTTTAGAGGACGGGGTTGAGATTTTCACTTGAACCCTTTGGAGCCGGGGATTTTTTCAAGGTTTCATACGTCTGATACGACAGTTTATACCTTCTCTTTTCAATGGAAAAGAAATCTGTGGTTCAACTGTCGTACTACCTGGGTCAAAAGAAAAATTTCTAAAAAACAGCCCTGTTCCAAAAGGTTAATATTTGTCAAGCAATGTAGAAGGGTTAAAGCATTACCTGTTAGTAATTAACTTGGAAAAGTGGAGCAGTAAATTCAAGGAGGAGGGGAGCTGGTCCTCAGAAAATTAAATTATAGTAGTAAGCAATCAGTTATGTATGTATACTAGCCGGGTACCCGGCTCTGCCTGGGTTTCTGCCGCGTAATAAGTGTTTCAGCGAAACTCATTCATAATTTTTCCAACATTAAAGTGCACATCTACGTCATAAATGGCTACTTCTATAAACAATGGCTATTTTTCTGCCTGGGTAACTTTAAAAAATTGCATTATACACCCTAAATACAAGTGCAAGCTACAAATAGTATTTAAGTAAATAGGAATTGTTATAAGCTTGGTATATTAAAATATATATATATATTTACAGTATCAATCGCACTGGAGTCGACCATTTCCAAATATTGCACGTTAAAGAAGTCCCATTATTGCAGTCTCTATCCTTGTGACTCCATTTGTGAAAACTCAGTTGGTAAAAACATCTGATGTGATTAAGAAATGTTTTTGACTTTCAACACTTTCCATTTTCTATGTGTTGCCAAAATCAATTCCCTTTTTATTTACCCCGTTAGCGATTATTGGCATAGATGAATATAAAAATCCTAAGAAAGCAATAAATTTCATACTTACTTCAGAGAAGCCTTGGTTCAAAAATTTGATTATGATCGCTATTAATATTGTTGTTGCAAGGCAACAAATTTT
The DNA here is from genome assembly GCA_038373865.1 of Uloborus plumipes. NCBI lineage: Eukaryota > Metazoa > Arthropoda > Arachnida > Araneae > Uloboridae > Uloborus > Uloborus plumipes. Next base: position 5,874 of record JAXGGA010010029.1, on the reverse strand, counting down.
TGAAACAATGGACTGAAAATTTAAGCATTTAATGGGGAAACTATATGAAATTTACTGTTTTTTATAATAACTTTTTAAAACTAAGTGTTTTAGAAATAAATTAAAGCCTATTCTGATTCTTGTTAATGTAACTATTTACAGTGAAAAAATGGTTAAAATCGGTCCAGTAGTTTTGAAGATTACCCGGGACATATATACATGCAAAAGTAGTCATTTATGTATATAGATACCACTTTAAGGAACTGCAAACACCAAAAAAAAAAAACGTTTTTACGACATCCAGTGACTGAAGTTAGCCTAAGTTCCAGCTATCATGTTGTAATGCTTTGTTTATTACCCAAGATTTTACTTTTAATTTGAGGTGTTTTCCTACCATTTCTGCGAATTCATCACTGGTGTGCTAAATTTGAATTGATCTGCCACCTTAGCTGTTATGAGAGATTTACTATCTGCTACTCTGTTGTAGCGGTTCCAGTCTGATGATTCTTAACAAAGATGAAACTGCAGTCACTGTATGCTGCAACAAACTGTTAGGTTATTTGCTTGCATAAACTGGATTTCGAAAATTCTTTGAATTGAATGTTTTACATTTCAAGTCATATTTTATTTAATCCAGCAATATTAATTCTAATTATAATGATCTGCATGGCTTTGGAGTTTATTTTTTCAAAGAAAACTATTTGAGCAGGAATAACTGAAAAATCATAACAATTGCTAGTCGTAAAATAATATCGCATTTAAAAATGATGCCTCTTTCTTCTAGTTGGTGGAACATCACACTCAGCAAATAGTTTTAAATCTTCTGCCAGAAGTCATGCCTGCACTCATCAAAGTAAGTTTTCATTGAAAATTTTAATTCTCTGGACAAAAGGAATCCAAAATAACAAAGGTACAGCAGTGACAGGCTGATGTGCAACCAGATTTTTTTTTTTTTTTTTGGACTTCCAGTTATACTTAAAATTGAGCAGTATATGAAGTGTCTAGCTTCAAAAATAGTTACATCTCAAAAAACTTGTTTTAGAAAAAATTCCATCTGTCACTACAAAAAGATGAGTTACAATAACTTTTCCTGTTTTGCTTCAACCTTGTAAAGGATCATTAAGTGTTGAAATTTTATCATCACAAAGATTTTCATTATTGTGAAAAGCACATTTGCGAAAAAAATTGGAATTGGACGTACCTTCTTTTACAGCTACACTTTTAATATCCTTTCATTACTGTGCATACTTCATCTAACATTTTCCAATAAAAATTAAATCACACATGCATTCAGTGGCATCAATATCTTGAAGTATCAAAAAAGATTTTTAATCATTATTCATCCTAAATAGCTGGGAATAGGCTGCAAATTCCAGACGTTCATTAAATTACTATACACAACTTTCGATGCACAACTAACTATGCATTTCTTTCAAAATGTGTAAAGTTTACGTACTAAAGCGATGAGATTCTATGGTCGGAAAGGGAAGTTTTAATTTGCCATCCCAACAGCCCTGATCTCACACCAAGTTACTTTATTTTGTACCCGACGTCCATTCTTGTAAGCAATTCTTGCTCAGTATTTTAAAAAAAAAAAGAGCCATAGTTACTGGCTATTATTGAATTTCCTGGACAATTAAGAGTTCAAAACCAGTGGTTGCAATCTCGGGCAGCATTGATCTTCTGCAAGGGCATCCAAATACTATACTCGGTTACTTTAAAATAGGCGTATCAATTTTAGAAATTTTGCATGGTCTCCATGGAAACCGTACGAAAGACAAGTTTCTTTTTTTTATACACTGCTGTTGAGGCATTTCATTTATTTTATGTTTATCAATTAGGCTTACGCTTTCATTTATTTCCTTGTGTCTCGGTTAATTCTAAACGTTTTCTAATCAATCTAGTGCTAAATAGTTTGTTTTAGCAAGACCTGCCATCATGAGTATCCGTTATATAAATACTTCAAGAAGTATTATATTAACGTTGATTGAATAATAGTTTACGCACAAAACAATTTCAATCGTTTGCATTTAAACATTGTTACTAAAGCTAAGTGGGAGAAAAGTCCATAGCGCCATAACTATGACAACCATCAGGGGAAATTTCACTTCAGGCTGCCTCTTCTGGTTGCATCGGGTATATTTCAGTTCTGCTGTCTAAGCTGATGTAGTACCTATGTAAGAAAAATATCTGTCCATTGTTGTTCATTTATGTGGTAAAAGTAAGTTCTTAAAGAATTATTTCCTTTTTGTGTTGCTGAACAGAAGTTATTCTCTATATTGCCTGATATGAGAGGTCCAGTTTAATTAAAACTATTAAAAGAGGATGGTAGCTTTGTAGATTTTTATCAAGAACAATTGAGCCTATTTTCTTGCATGAAATATCAGAATCTTTTATAACCCCCCCCCCCCCCACCCTGAACGGAAATATGATGTCAACTACATAATTGAGACAAAACAAGTAAAATAAATAATAATTGTGAATAACGCTGCAGACAAGTGTTTTGCTAATCAAAGATTTAATAGACCTTTTTAAAAATTAACAAGGATGATAAGCAAGTTCTTAGGGGGAAAAGCAGGGTTTCCTAATATGTAAAGCTTTTTCTTTTCTTTTTTTTATTTTAATAATAAAGATTTTGAACTTCCCTAAATTATATTTACTCAAAGATAAAAAATGTTACCTCCAAGTTGTAAATGAACTTGAATTCCTAGTGTTGAAAGTATCATATAAAAGTGAGTTTTGCTGTAACACAACAATTGCTAATTACATAAAGCTCCCTAAATCCCCATTAGTTTCAAATTGTACATTCAAAGCTGAAAGTCTAAGCTATACTTTTGCAGAGAGCTGGAAACCTACCGAGAGTTGCTGTGCCAAACATGAAAAAACATGATTATGCAAAGATTAAGTTAATTTTAATTTTCAAAAAGCTATAACAGTTACGGTTATGTATGTTTTCACGCTAGCAGAGCTCTACTCTTCTTCCTAATTTTTCCCATTAAAAAGAAAGGAAATGAAAAATGATTATGTTATTAAAATTTATTGTAATTACAGGGTTCCCACAATCTTGAAAATTGTTAAAAAATCCTTGAATTTTATTTTGACAACTAGGGGCCCTGGGAAAGTACTTGATTTTTCAATAGTTCCTTGAGAAGTATTAAAAGTACTTGATTTTTTCGCTGAATTTTTGAAAAGTCTTTAAAAAGAAGTGAAAAACTTTTTCCATGCTTGCTAACTTTTATGTATTAAGTCAGAAATGATTGTTTGTACTTGCGTTTTGTGCCCTGATTTTTTTCGGCGTTTGGACAGATTGCACCTGTCTAAAATTCGTCTACTTTCATTTTATATATAATTATAATCTTTACAAATTGATTATGTGCTTTTTCATGCATAAAATATGTAGATAATTGGTTGATTGAATTGCCTTTAAAAGTTCTTGAATTTTTTTCTTGGATGAGAGTAAGAACCCTGTATTAATATCCTTTTCTTCCAAAGGCATGTGATCACAATGAAAGCTCTGTGCGTAAAGCTGCTGTGTTCTGCATGGTGGCTATCCACATGAAGGTTGGTGAAGCTATGCAACCTCACATTGTAGACCTAAACAGCTGTAGAGTAAGTAAATTTCATGTAACGAAACGTTATTTTAATATCTTTAACAGTCATTCGACTTAAAATTCTAATATGTTATGGCAGTTTGAGGAAGTTACCTTATATTTTTCTGAAGCATGAATATTTCTTAACCTTTTTTAAATCTTGTTATAAAAGTCGGAAAAGTTTTCATCAACATTTTTTTTTGCTGGACTATACATCTTTCAAAATGTTCAAGTTATGTTTCATCACTAGTCCAGAAATTCTGCAGAATGCTAATACTCGCTTAACCCATTCATGCCCAAGTTTTTTTAACAATATTTTTCAATTTTTATCTGCTTAAAACTCTTACTTGGAATGGTTTACATACATTTTAGGCGTAAAAAAGATCGCTGTTGCCATATTTATTAAGGTATTTAACGTCCTGTTTATGGGACAATGGGCAGATATGTGTGCAAAATATGACCTTACTTGACTTTACTTTTGTAAAGTAACATTACAGAAGGCATATGTGATTGGGGATTATTTCTTTTATAAGACACTCGTAATGTTAACCCATTTATGCCCAAGTTTTTTAAACAATTTTTTTCAATTTGTCTGCTTAAAACTCTTACTTGGAATCGTTTACATACATTTTAGGCGTAAAATAGTTTGCCGTTGCCATATTTATAAAGTTATTTAAGGTCCTGTTTATGGGATATTTTGCAGATATGTGAGCAAATACGACCTTACTTGACTTTACTTTTGCAAAGTAACATTACAGAAGGCATTTGTGATCAATTTTAAGCAAATCATTTTAAAATAGTTTAATTTTATGAAAAATAAGTTCGCAAAAAGAAAAATTACTTTCTCTGGCTACCCATGCTGGATCGTTGCTTGACTGATTTGTCTGAAAATAGCTGTCAATAAATGAACTCTGATGTCCAACTAGTAGTTCTATCTGGTTTTCTCCAGAAGAAGGTATCTTAACCTTGTGAAAAACAGCTTTAGTAAAATGATGTACCCATTACAGGTTTTTGTATGCAATAACTAACAAACGTCCTGTTTTTAGGACACAGGGCATAGATGGGTTAGTTGCAGCATTGCATTAGTAGTAGTAAGTACTGTTTTTCAGAGCAATTTGGAGTCAGAAAACGAGTATTTCAAAAATCAAGATGGGAACCAAAAATTCAGGACTTAATGAATTGCGTTCTTAGATCAGCCTCATGTCTGAGTAGTATTAATTATCTGATATTAATTAAAAACCATGAGAAAATTAGCATTTTCAAACATTTTGGTTGAACAAAAAAGTTTACTAACACATTTAATATACCAATCAAAAGAACAAATTTTTCTGCAAAGTATAGAACTTGTTTGAAACATCAAAGTTATTGAGAACTGAAATTATAACTTTTTTCAGTACATTTTTAAATACAGGTCTAAGCATTTATTTACCGGATTGGTAACAATTTCATTGTTGGGAGACAGGGGGAGATAGCTCAATAATTTAAAATACTTATCTGTTGCAATTTTCTATTTGTTTAAAAATAAAGTACTTATAAATAATTTTAGTTCTCTTTTGGTACTGCTTTGCTACCAGCAAAACTTAATTGTGTTTATCACTCCTTTTCCATTACGGAATGAACTTTCGTGATCTAGAAAACATTTTAAGGTATTTAAATTTTAATGTGTTTTAACTTCCCAGATTTTTCTTCATGTAAAATTGGCCTTTGGGGTAGGGGTTTTTAGTTGGTATTGATTCTTGTTGAAAATTAAATTTATCAATTTTATTATTTTTATTATTATGGAGTTTAGTTCGTGATTTTTAAAGCTTGTATTTGTTTTGCAGCTGAAATTATTAAATATCTACATTAAAAAAGCTGAAATGCAGAACTCTGGTGGTGGAAGCAGTCCTTGCTCGCCTGGTAACCCCCCTTCTTCATCCAGCAGCCAATAGCAAGAAACCAAGCGAAAAACCCTGTGTTGTCGCAATCGAAACTCTCAATCAAAATAAATGAATTGTAGAGGTGTTTCGTGAAGGCAGTTCTTCAATAGTTTGATTTGTCTTTCGTTTGATTACCACCATGTTTGGCTTAGAGCCATTTTTTTTAATAAAGTTTTCAACCATAGTGATATTTTGTGGCTCGATGTAGCATTCGATATAATTGTACAAAAGGCTACATTTGAGTGTTTTTTTCTTTTTGGTTTTTATGAAATAATTTTATCTTGTTTAACTTCTGTAACGAAACAATTTTCGAACCCCAAATTCCTTCTTCTTTGATATACGTTTCAGTCTTGATGGACCGTGACTTGATGTACATAGCATTCCAG
>JAXGGA010010028.1:0-48817 GCA_038373865.1 Uloborus plumipes | reverse complement strand
ATAACAACTAAAAAAGTTATAACGTTTCTAAGTATTAAATATAGTAATTCTCATTTTAAATTGTTTTTAAATTCAACACTTTAAGCGTTTCTCCGAGTACTCCATTTCCATGATCTCTTGAAGAAAGTTAATTACAATAGGAAGCGAAAGTAATTTACAATAGAAAACATAAATAATGTACTTTTGGAATCGAAAAGAATTTACATTGGAAATGAAATTCATTTATAAAAGGAACGAACGAACCAAAAGTACTGTAGAACCTAAATTATTTTACAGGTTAATAGAAAATTAACGCTGTTGCCGTGTTATAGTTAATAGTCACTAATAGGTGTCATCGCCTCAAGATATTGAACTTCTTTATTAACATACTAGCCGGGTACCCGGCCCTTCCCGCGTTTCTACTGGGTACGGGGTGTTTTATTGAAACTCATTCATAAATTTTTCAACATTAAAGTGCATATCTATAAAAACAATGGCTACTTCTGTAAACAATGGCTATGTTATGGATAAACTATAAAAAAATAATGCAAGCTAAAAAAAATAGCAAGCTACAAATAATGTTTGAGTAAATAGGAAATGTTATAAGCTTGGTATATTAAAATAAATATATATTTACAGTATCAATCGCACTGAAATTAACCATTTCCAAATACTGTCCGTTAAATAAGTCCCATTATTAGTTTATATCCTCGTGACAACATTGGTGAGGTGAAAACATCTTATGTACCTAATTTAGAAATTTTTTTGACTATAAACACTTTCTATTCTCTAACTATTGCCAAAATCAATTTTTTTTTATTTCACCCGTTAGCGATTGTTGGCTCAGATAAATATAAAAATCCTTAGAAGGCAATAAATTCCATACTTACTCCAGAGAAGCCTTGGTTCAAAATTTTCAATATGATTACAATCAATATTGTTGCTGCATGGCACCAAATTTTTGCAACAATGGGTTAAAAATTTAATCATTTAATGGGGAAATGACATAAAATTAACTGTTTTCCATAATAACTTTTTTAAACTAAGCTTTTTAGAAATAAATTATAGCTTATCCTGCTTTCCTGTTAATGTAGCTATCTACGATGAAAAAATGGTTAAAATCGGTCCAGTAGTTTTGAAGATTATCCCGGACATATATACAAAAGTAGTTATTTATGTATATAGATAAAACAATAAAAAAAAAGATTTACAGCACAAAAAAAGGAAATAACACCCAGGGCTCCGGCAGGAATCGAACCCACAGCCACTGTCATACGAAGCGAGACTTTCACCTCAGAGCAACGGAGGTCCTACAGACGTGTAATTTACAACAGAAAAAGAGATAAATTTAAAATCGGAAACGAAATTAATTTACAAAAGAAACGAAAATGATAATTATACCAAACGGACTTTATTTACTATTGGAAACGAATTAATTTACTAAGAGAAACAAAGCTAATTTAGTACAGGGAACAGTTATTTTACAAAACAAGGGATTTTTTAGCAAGTAATTCTTGAATGAATTACTCGCTAAAAAATCCCTTGTTTTGTAAACCAGTTTTGTTTCCTGTAGACAATTAGTGTTGTTTCTCTTAGTAAATTAATTCATTTCCTAGAAATGAATACGAGTATTTATTCTGTCAAACAAAAATTGAAAATATTTCTTGTTTTTCTGCAGAATGAAGACGATTATATCATATCCCCTAACTTCCGAGGTAAACAAACGATTCCTGAAATACAACTCAAATTATCTTAAAAACTTCAACCACAGTTCTTCTGTTCCTGAACACAGAATAAAAGGAAAAAGAATGAAAAATAAGCGTAAAGGGAAAACTATCCCCTACTATCAGCATATTCCCATCGCTTAGATATCCCAACACTGATATGCGAAGATCCAACAATGTAATTGCCAACTTCAGCTATGTAATTATTACGAGTGAGTGACAGTTTTTTGTTTTGTTCTGGAACACTTCAATGTAATTCCCGCCGAAAATGTCAAAAAATTCTAGAAATAATTTTCAGGGCATAACATTCGTCCTACCTCCTTCGATTTGACATTTTGAGGAAACGTAATATTAAAAATTAATGACGGATTAAATGTTTGCTTTTGAAACAACGCGCTGATGCTCCATTTTGATAAATGTCCTTTTCCGTAAGGATGTAATGTGTTGATAGATTGATTGGATTCTTGGCTTGTAGTTTGCATGCTCAGAGTTTAAAAATAAAAAAACAATAAGATGTCCTGCACGTGCAATCGTTTTAGGTTTGCTACTTTCGGAGGAAAATAAAATTAGAATATTTGAACATTATTACATTCGAATATTATTACTTTTAAATACATTTTTAATTTAATTTTTAGATACATTTTACTTGAATACTAATGGCCCTGCTCCACATTGGCGTAAGGGCCATGCTCCACATCGACGTAAAGCAGAAAAATTAGGCAGAAGCGTAAAATGGATTCAATGGTGTTCCTATGGAAAGTACCCGGATTTTTAGTTTCTGCCTTCAGTTTCGGTCGCGTTTTACGCTGATGTGGAGTATGGGCCATGCTCCACATCAGCGTAAAACGCGACCGAAACTGAAGGCAGAAACCGAAAATCCGGGTACTTTCCATAGGAACACCATTGAATCCATTTTACGCTTCTGCCTAATTTTTCTGCTTTACGTCGATGTGGAGCATGGCCCTATGACCCTAAAGCAGAAAAATAAAGCAGAGGCGTAAAATAGAGCAAATAGTGTTCCTATGGAAAGTACCCGGATTTTCGGTTTCTGCCTTCCGTTTCGGTTGCGTTTTACGCTGATGTGGAGCAGGGCCCTAACTTTTACTATTTTTATTGTAGTTTTCATTTTTGGTAAATATTAAAAAGTTACTGTACGAAAATTAAAAAATCGTGCAAAAAAAAAAAAAAAGCACTCTCAGGTCTTTTTTTATTTATTTACTTTTTTACGTTTATTTAAGTTCTCCTTAAGGACACTTTTACGTCTTGACGTTTATTTACGTTCTCCGTAAGGGCCCTTCTTCACATTGACGTAAAGCAGAAAAATAAAGCAGAAACGTAAAATGGATTACATAGTGTTCCTATGGAAAGTACCCGGATTTTCGGTTTCTGCCTTCGGTTTCAATCGCGTTTTACGCTGATGTGGAGCAGGGCCCTAAGAGCGTAATGTGTTGATAGATTAATTGAATTATTGGCTTGTATTTTGCATGCTCAGAGTTTAAAAATAAAAAAGGATAAGATATTCTGCACGTGCAATCGTTTTTAGTTTTTCTACTTTCGAAGGCGAAAAAAGTTGAATTTAATTTTTGGATACGTTTTACCTGAACAGTACATTTTACTATTGTTATTGTAGTTTACATTTTTAGTAAAAATTAAAAAGTTTTTAGACAAAAAGCTAAATAAAAGAAGGAGAGGGGGGGGGGGGGTCGGCTTTCATTTGTCTTTATTTATTTATTTTTTTATTTATTCATTCATTTATGTATACTTTTTTTCAGAGAATATTGTTTCTCAAGCATTTTAGCCAGTTTCCTTTGAAAGCTGGGTTTTATTTATTTATTTAATTTTGTTATTATTATTGTTATTAATGTTTGGAACTTAAAAAAAGTGTATTGATCTTTTATCTTTTTAACTACGAGGTTTGTTCGGAAAGTACGTATAAAAATTGAATAACAACTTTATTTTTCAATTATTCCTTCATGGTCTCCTTCAAAATACTCTCCCTGAGACAAAATACACTTCTGCCAACGCTGTTTCCTTTGTTGATAACATTGCTGAAAGTGTTCAGTTGTGGTGCTGTTCAGTTACCTTGTCGTTTCTGCTTTGATGGCTTCCACATTTCCTAAGTGCCGCCCCCGAAGCACCATTTTGCATTTCGGGAACAAAAAGAAGTCTCAAGGGGTTAAATCGGGTGAATAAGGCGGATGGTCAGTCACGGTGATTGAGCTTCGGGCTAAAAACTCACGCACAACGAGTGACGCGTGTGCGGGGGGCATTGTCGTGATGAAGGATCCACCTTGCCCCCTTGTGCCAGATCTGATCGAACTCGAGTCACACGAGCTCTGAGACGTCTCAAAACTTCAACGTAAAAATCAGAGATAGCTTCCTGCCGACGCGTTTGAAGAAAGGTTTACCTTCAACCAGCAACTACACACTCAAATTTACATGTAGAGCGTTCTAACTTGAAATGAGGGTTGATGGGATTGTCTATAACAGTAATGCAACCTGCCGGTGACTGCCAATTGGTAAATAAGGTTTTTATTCAACTTTTATACGTACTTTCCGGACAAACCTCGTATAGCAAAATTTTCTGTATAAATAAAAAGCAAAAATAGACATAAGTACATCCCATAACTTAATAATGATAATAATAATAATAATTATTATTATTATTATTATTATTGTTAGTTTTGCAAAGGTCTTTCCTAATAATTGTACTGCACCACCTATTTTCAATGCAACATAGGCCAATAATACCTTGAAATGAGCAAGGTTTAGCTCTGTTTTTGTATGAAATTTAGATATCGCAAAAAGTTAAGAAACTTTACAACCGCTTTTTTCAAAACTGATATTTTTTGAATTTGTTATTCTTGCTGCAAAGTACAGTATAGATATGTGAATAATGTTTCTCGTACAATAATGTATATTCCAAAAAAAAGGGGGGGGGGGTATAAATTCAAGCGAAGAAAAAAAGGGGAAACTATTTATCACTTTCTTAGTTACAGGCCCGTGGCAGAATTTCAAAAAGGGTGGGGTTCAGACTCTTTGCATCTTCCTTATTTATATACTAGCGGTACCCGCACGGCTTTACCCGTGGTATAAAATTAAAAGTTCATTTGTAAAATAGTTGATATAGCAGAAAAAATGCTCTATTTTAGTTATAATTCAACTATAATTCCTTCAAAGTATATGATATAAAAATCTGGTATTGACCCCACACTACTTCCTTTTACGTGTGAATTTCTTAGTAGATGACTTAAGTGGTAGAATAGTGCTTGGAGTGATCAAGATAACAATTCAAACATTTATATCCCTAGTTTGCCACGAAACAATGCAAAAAAATGTTTTACAATGATTAATCTCCTAAATATCGCCGATTTTAACATCATTCAGTGGATTTTTCGCAAAATACCGCCAATAGCGCCAAATTGAACCCCCAAAAAAAATTTAAAAAAATCGACAAATTGGCGAGAAAAACTTGGCGACCAAAGACTTGGCGATATATCGCCAAGTGGTCGCGCCAATTCATATCACTTGTGTCTGCATTGAAATTAACACTGATTGATTTACTCCATAAAAGGGGTAAAACACCCCTTGGGACATTCGAATGCAACCCCAAGGGGAGATGCACAAAAATAAGCCAAAAGAGAAAATAAGAACAATTTTGTTGCTCACAGAAACCAACAGAAATCTTACCAAAATTTGAAAGAAGAAGAAAGTTTCCTTTCCTAGCTTTAAAAACAAAACAATACATTTGCCGAAATGAAACACTTTAAAAAGAACGATGCAATGTCGCAATTTATACGATATTTGGTTAATCTTTGTGCTTTGGGTACCCCTTTCTCGCTAAATGGGCGATAGACGCGCCTACTACTGTTTCCAAACGTTGCCAAAATCAATATTGCTGAAATGCGAAATCTATGAAAATGAAAAAAAAAAAAAATCCGCCAAATCTTTTAATTAAGTCATTAGTATATTGGAAACAGGGTTGCCAGAAAAATACTACGCTCCTTATTTGGGCCGAAAAAATACTACCGTAGTATCAAAAATACTACGTCTGGCAACGCTGGAAAAAGAACGAAACAAAAATAAGTATGAACACGTAACCATGGTAACAACATGAAAAGTTGATTTCCGTTGATAAAATAATTCATTTCATCTCTCTTTTCAAACAAATTTTATTCTCGAGCTCAACCATTTTAGAATCGTTTGGCTTGCTTTACTGAAGGTAAGCCTTGAATTCCGGGATTCTAAAAACAATTGTTACAGCTCTCCTGATGATCATAGAAACTTCGAAAAAACTTCATTTTGTGCAGAAAATTTCAAGCTTTCGAATGACATAAGACTTGAAAATGTGTATGAAATATTTCTTCCCTATTTTATCGAATTTCCGCTAAGAATTCGAATAGAAAAAGAACGAAATGGAATTTTCGAAAAATCGCTTCGAGGTGTAAAACTACATTCTACAAACTAATTTTGTGCCAAGTGGCATGAAAATCGACCGAACGGTTTTGGCGCTACGCGCGTAACGGAAAGAAAGAAAGAAAGAAAGAAAGAAAGAAAGAAAGAAAGAAAGAAAGAAAGAAAGAAAGAAGGAAGGAAGGAAGGAAGGAAGGAAAGTCAGACCCACCTTCAGCTTTATTATTAATAGAGAATAAAAGAAACAATAACCAAACGTGTTAAATAATTCATAAACGTTAGATTTTTTTCATATTAATTCTGTCCTTTTTTTTTAAATCTCATATGTATTTTATTCATCTTCTCTTTATTTATTATCATTATTTATTTATTTTTTGCTGTTTTACGTAGAAACATTTTTCTGCTACGTAGAGCTACAAATTTGTCTAAAATTCCTTCACAACCAGTGGTAACATTTTCCTCTGCATTTTTTACATTTCCGAAGTATTTGGCCATTCTTTCATTGTGGAGTTTTTTTAACACAACTTCATTTACCTTTCATTTAACTTCTAAGGGGGTATAAAAATCCTACAATTTGGGGAAAATATTCAAAAGGGGGAAAATGAAAAAGGAAAAACACTATTATTTCAGCAAACTCTGAAATTATTGCAAATTGCAAGTAAAAAATTAAGTTAAAAATGTAGTTACTCTGTTTTTCAATGGGAGGCAGTGGCGTACTCAGGGGGTGGGCTGATAGGGCTGCAGCCCCCTCCGAAATTTTCAAAACGAATTTTTAAAATGTAAGCTAAGTTTTTCTTTCCTAAATTTCCCTTCTTTTTTTTCAAATCCCGAAATGAGAAAAGCTTTCAGAACAGATAATTAAGTATAGGACAATATTAAAAGAAACATATATTTTTTTGTTTTGACACGTCTATTTTACTGACGTCATGTTTATAACTATCCTATTATTCCATTTTGTTCGCTTTTATTGCAAATCTATGTTTTAGAAATGCCGATTAATGTTTTTCAGTCACCCAATTATGTTAAATAAATTTCAGGATATTGAATTGAAACGCAGTATTAGGAACAATAGCAAAATAAACTTCAAAACTAACATTATTCGAGCGTTAATTTGCCGAAATATTGCAAAACAGTGTTTCAGAAATACCTCTTTCTATGAAGAATTTTCTTTTAATCAAAATATCATTCTCTGTGTCCATCAAAACGCGTTCTTCACAATTTTAATGACAAAAAAGTTTTTTTTAATGATGTATTTTTGTCGACTTAAATAGACATTAATGCAGAAATTCAAAACATTTGCTTTTCTTAGCTACACTTCATGAGGTGTTCCCCCCCTCTCAAACAGTCTTGACTCAGCCCCCCCTGAAATGATTTACCTGCGTACGCCACTGATGGGAGGGGTTTAACGCCTGCTAAATTATACATTGCTAACATTAAAGGACCAATATTTTTAGGGAAAAAAAGGCTTGACATTTGACAAAGTTCGCATAGTTTAAACACTTTAAGCATTTAACGTTTCAATCAATATTTTCACTAAGCACCAACCGTTTGAGTTTTTAAGGGGAAAAAAATCAGCAAAAGTTCTACATTCAAGCATGTTTCTTTTTTTTTTTATGAACCGAGATGATATCACGAAAAGAAAATGATTACGACCTTACTTCAACAACAAATGTTAAAAAAACAGTAGTTTTCAAACAGAAAGTTTCTTTTAAAAAGTTCATTAAAGCAAGCCAAGTATCTTTTTATAGATAACGAAATTCAGAAACTTTCCTTTGCCGTACACACCGCTCGTTATTGAATACGAACTGTGAGAGTTTTGACGGCGGAAGTTTTCCTTTAATCCGATTACGACCATTTCAGATGCTCTAGAAAGGCTTAAAATCAAGAGGAATTAGAGGATTACTGACGTTTTAAAGAGGGGGTTGCCCAAAAAGTGAAATTCTCTGAGTCTTGGATGAGTAAGCGTGGTAATTCTCTGATTTTTTGTCCAAGTGCCGTTATTTTTTAAGGGCGTTTTCCTTATTTTTCCTCTTTAGATTGCTTCATAATGTATCAAATGCACGCAGCTTTAGAAATTCTATATGAGAGTATTCTAAAAACACATCTGTATGACACTCCTGATCTGGACGACTGGGTCCTAAATCTGGAAATTTACATTGCCGGCCAGCGTGCGTTTCGTCACAGTCGCTAGCTGAAATAATACAGTACAAAATACATAAAAAGAATTTATCTTAGCTACAATGCGAGGATCTTTACCTCCAGCTCGATCATTGGCTATTCCTGAATGAGGTGTCCAGAAAAAGGACGAAACGACAGTCTCAGGATGCTATGATCGAGTTGTGAGTGTATTTGCTTCATAAAAAGAATTTATTTGGTGATTTGAAAACGAGTCAATATGCAATTACTTATGTGCTAAGTTGCCAATTATTTATAAATATATATACATAATGTCACGTGTGGAACACTATTTTGGGGGTTTCAGCTCACCAATTATTTCGTAACGTTGATTTCAAAAAGAAACAAATAGTGGACAATTTCACAGAAAATCAGACTGTTCTCCCACACGTAACAGCTCTATATTTCGAGTCAAAATTAAAATTTACAATATGCAATAAACAAAGATTTTTTTGCCTGTGAAAACTCATGTACTGTCTAACATTTTTTCGCAAGACCTCCGTCAAATCTGCGCACGCGCCAAGTCTGTTCTGACTCTCTCGAAATAGGTGGGAAATACAACGAGAAAGTAGCAAGCGAATAAAAACGGAAGGCATCGGGAAGTGCGCATCCTAAACCTATCTCCCCTTTTTCAAATGGAAGCGTTCGTGGCTGCCAGGGGCACAATACGCAAACAGACAGTAGAAGTGTAGTTTCTTAGGCAAAAAACTTTTGCTTTTAATTCACATTTGGAATTAAATACAGTGCGGAACAAAATGCTTGCTTTTTCGTTGAAAGGTCCAAATGTAGTGTCTTTCACTGTGGAAAATAACATTCATCATTTTCAGCTGTTTTTTGAATTCTTCTAAATTTCTGAGGAAATCTGGTGAAATCGCCTCACGATAGATTGGCAAGCAGCATTCGATTTTGGGGGTTAGCCTCAACAGCAGGACTTTAGTTTTAAAACGCATTGTCAGTCCTAGTATGGTATTCACACAGGTTGTGAGAACTGTTACAAACAGCCCCTTCTCCTTCAAAAGAAAGGTAATCCTAAGATTGTAAGCTAAGGGGTAGGACTGGTGAAGAAAAAAAAAAAAAATAGTTCGTATTATTTTATCTAAATGCGTTTCGAATCATCAGGGTATGGAAATTGATTTTGGGCACACACTCTAATCGATTTAGCAAAGAGTTCATTAAGTTGAAAATACCAATTTTATTTCTAACTTTTTATTTAGAACACTTTCTCCATTTCAGAAAACTGAACCTCTTTTTCAGATGTCAAACTGCAGAAGTAAACCATCTGCTCTCATTTCAACTGAATAGAGATTTATTCATTTTTTTTGCATACATTATACGACAAGTAATGATTTGAAATTGAAAAAAAAATTAAAAAAATTGAAATTGGAGCGCAACCAGTTGCCCGGAAATAAAACAATTAGCCTGCTACTTTAACCAACAATCGCAGACACGAGCCGCAATATCTGCTGAAGCGATGAGACGAAAAAACTCATTGGCCATTAAATAACGGACGGCCGAAAAATAGTTAAAATGATTTCAGCGACTAGACAGTTTCAATCGTCATCATCATCAAATGAACGTTCATTAAATATGCGCGGTTCGAAAACATATCATTTTGCTTCTAAAGCTCGTTAAGAGGATTCCAACTTCCCAAAACACTCATTTTGAGTAGTAGTTGCGATTTTCGCTGGATTATCCTAACAGCATTAAGATGTTTACCTTGTTTTGAAGTTAATGTTTTCTGATACTGTTATTGCTTGTTTATTTCAACTTTAACCTTAAGAATAACGTCTAAGTTGTTTTGATATTCACTGAAAAACATTTTGTTAGTTTAAAATGCTAGGTTATAAAGGCAAGGCTAGAAAAAATTTTCCCCTATCATAGAGGTTTTCAGCCTTTTTCAACTCATATATCCTTTTTTGTGCATCATTAATAATGCATATTCCCAACAAAAGCACTTTGGCTTTTATATAAAAGTTATTTATACTGTTTCTATGATAGTTATTAGGCTAGCTTTGAAACAATCAAAATTAATAACGAACGGGTACTTTAATTTTAAAACAAGAAATCCTATTTAGTTCGGCCACTTTTATTACAAAGTGTTTATTAACTAGGCAAAAAATTAAAAAATTCTATAAAAAGAGCGTGTCTTTAATCGGCTGACTTCTGATCTGTTAAGGTTTAAGCGATTCTATTTGTTAAATTTGGGGCACGGAAAGTCGGTTGCATTTCTATAAAGTGGCGTTGCGCTGATCTTTAAAGTTCCTTCCATTTCAATCCAAACATAAATGAGTTCATCAAAAATTGAGTATTAAGTTACCAGCGAGCCATACTATTATTAGTGTGGACGCTAGGTGTATTTTTTCTACAATATTCACCGATGTTTGTCTCTAGCTTGATCAAATATTACCATAACTATACTCAAGTGTTTCCATATTTGTCCCAGTTAAGGCAGGAGTGTCCACGAGAGAGAGGAGGCATGGTGCAGACTGAGACTATTTTCGGCACCAGTAAGTTATCGTTAACGCACGAAAGTTCTTCTTTAAAATGTCCACTAGTTTTTTGTGTGTTTTATTTAGTGCCAGTCTAGAAATTAATTAACTGAAACGGATTCACGTCATATTTTTGTGTTAATGTAGGATCGCAAGATACTACAAACTATTGTCACAATTAAACTTCTGTTTTATCAACAACATAATTTTGTATACCGTAAAGTCGGGTTACTTGGACCCTAGGGGGTTACTTGAGCCCATTACAGTAAAATGATAAAATCTGGGTTTGGTACTTACTAGTTAAAGAGTTGCACGTAGTTCCTCGTTTCTCTGCTAGGTCGAAGCACTCTGCAGTCTCTAATGCTAGTACCAAACCCAGATTTTATCATTTTACTTTGGGCTCAAGTAATCCCCTTGTGGGTCCAAGTAACCCGACTTTACGGTACTTTTAACCGCTTCCCCTTTACATATTTTCGTGCACCCCAAAGGGTACTAGTACCAGCGGTTGAAAACAAATGCCCAACTTTATTTATGTTATCTCTTTTATATACTGTAAATACATTTTTAAAGGGTTAAGAGCTTGTTTGGTATTAAAATTATAAATTAATGTAAAAAACACTCGATGCATAACATAAAAAATATCAGTTGTAAATCAACTTGTATAAAAATTTTAACAACATAAAATGCATATTGATTTTATAATAAATGGATTGAAAGTGCAAGTGTAACCAAAGAAAGAATATATACACGAGGCAATTTCCTCGGTAAATTACATTAATAGGAAAAATGTTATCATAAAACAGGTATTAGTTGTAAAAAGTATTGAGAACGAGAACGAGTTCCAAAAATTTTAAATTTGCACAATCTTGATAAAACATACTACAGGCAGTAAAGTGAATAAATAAATCTATTCAAAATTGAATTCATTTTTCAATAAATATAGTACTTCAAAAAGTATAAGTGAGTATTAAACGCTAATGGGGGCAAAAAGAGGTCAATTTCTCTTTCTTGAATCAAAGTTATCGGTTTATTTCCTAAACAAGACCGACAATATGTCGTTGGTCATAACTATGCGGTGAGCTTATTGATAACTATTATTTTGGCGTGGATGTTTATTTCTTGCAAAAATGAGTTTGTGACATAAACACACAACATTTCTTCCAATGACCAAATACTTAAAACAGCTTGTAAATGAAACTAAGTTTTTAGATTAGCAAGAGATCTTTGTCAAAAACTGACTGGCTGAGTCAGATTAGGGCCAATTGTATTTGTTTACCTACTGAAGAATGTTTGAGCATCACAGAAAATAATTGTCGTAACCTGTCCGCTCCACGAAGAATCAAACATTTTGTGTTGCTCTTGAGATAGGCTATATTTAATTTCAAAGCGTGTAATAAGCAAAACCTTTTTTGCCCAAGAAATCACACGTATTTGAGAGGTTTCTTAAGAAAAAAAATATATTTTTAAAATATTACTTCGGACGCAAAACATAGAGCTGTCACGAGTGGGACAAAATATCGGGTTTTTTGGGGAATGCCCACTATTTATTTTTTGTGAAACTAGCACTAAAAACTACTTAGTAGGAAAGAAAAGCACATATTTTATTAATTTGTAAGAACAAGTTCGAAGGTTATTGAATCATTAGCTCTAAAGCTGATGTCGGAAGTGTGTCCATACGTGACAGAAAAAAAATGCACCAAAACACCAACTTAAAAGGACACAAGGAAAAAAAATTGCTCACCACAAGTCAAGTATTTTCAGTAGGTCAGCAAACTTTTTAACTTATCACTTTGTAAATATATGAAATTCTAAGAAAAATTTATTCCAAGTTGTTCCACGCGTGACTGAATTCATCCTATAGAATATTCGATTAGCACTTCCAAGGAAATGCAAAACCGAAAAAATCATTCGAGTTAAGGTAGTACTCTGGTACCTTTTGCCTATTTTCATGATTTCTTTGGAGGGTGGTTTTTTATAGGAAGAAAATGAATTATCTTGAATATTAAGAGTTTTTATTTACATATTAAAAATAGAAAAAAAATTATTTGAAAAAATTTAATAGTTTATTACTATTTTTATTGTCACTCGAAGTTGGAACTTCAAAAAAAATGCACGTGGGTGGCCCGGGTTGTTTTGGCTCTTGATGTTATCTGAAATCACATATTCTTGATTATTCTTAATCTATAGACATGTCATTCTGGTCGAAACTACTGAAGTTAAATTTCAAGGGTAAATAACAAAATGGCGGACTCTGAAAAAAAAAATCCTTTTATTTTAGCAAAAAAAGGGTTGTAAAATAAAAAGTTAGGGGTGAAAAAAATTCTCGTTAGTATCGACGAGAACTAGAAGTGTGTAGAACAGCCTGTTAAAATTTGAAAGCAATCGGTTCAGTAGAAAAAAAGTTAGGACCCGGGCCGACCAGAAAAACAATGTTTTGAGAGAAACGCGTTTAAAGTTCAACAACAAACTCCGAGGCGCTCTAGGAAACTCGTTATAACTCCCGAAATATTTCGAATTTCTGTCTGCAATTTTCACAGTATATTCTCAAGACATTGTACTTTCAAATTAAGCACAAAAAATTTTTTTCGATTTTTTGAACCCAAGTTACCAGACTACTTACCTTAAAGGTGGGACTCCGAGGCGCTCTTGGAAACTCGTTATAACTCCCGAAATATTTCGAATTTCTGTCTGCAATTTTCACAGTATATTCTCAAGACATTGTACTTTCAAATTAAGCACAAAAAATTTTTTTCGATTTTTTGAACCCAAGTTACCAGACTACTTACCTTAAAGGTGGGACTCCGAGGCGCTCTTGGAAACTCGTTATAACTCCCGAAATATTTCGAATTTCTGTCTGAAATTTTCACAGTATATTCTCAAGACATTGTACTTTCAAATCAAGTAAAAAAAAAAATTCGATTTTTTGAACCCAAGTTACCAGACTACTACCTTAAAAAATAGAAAACATCAAACATAAACATTTAGCTAGTTCGTTGTAAAAAGAAATGAAGGGGAGGAACTCCCTCCAAAAGTTGAGTGATTTTGAAGAAAACTTCTTATAGTTGCCGGAAAGTAATTTAAGATAAATAAAAAGAGCATAGTAAATAATTAAAGAGCACAAAGGTTTATTCTAAAATAAAGTTAATGAAATCCATCAAACAGGCTGTTTCTCAGAATCAGTAATTTATTTTCCCTTTTCAATTTTTAACATTTGTTTGGGAGACATTTGCGTTATGACTCTAAATTTGTTTTTTCCTACATGTTAAAAAAGCTGGTTATGAAATTTTCCAACTAAAATTAAGATTGAGCCAGTTCAATCAAATGGTTTCTCGTCTTTCCTTTTTCCTTCCTGCTATTTAGGTTCCTCAGATGCAGTTTATCCACAACGCGACAAATATGAGCTTAATTATTCAGAAATAAGAGCTTTTGAAAAACAGTTGCAAAATTCGCTTTAATAATTAATTCGGCATCATAACAATTTCCCTTTTCATATTTTCGGATGTTATTTGAAGAAAATTAATAAATAAGTATATTTAAATTGTTGTGTGTTCTGTCAAATATGATTCAACTTAATATGCGGTACGGCCCACTGGCAAAAAGAAAAAAAGGTTGGTGATCAATGCCTTTAGAGTAAAACCTTAGTATCAAAATGTTTTATCGACTTCACATGATGAGGGAAATCTGATTACTATTGATGAAAAATAATACTGTTCTTCGGACAAAAAAAAAAGAGAAAAAACAAAAAAAACTCTAATTCACCAAAAGTAACATTTCACCGAAAAGGAAAAGATTTTGAAATCATCCTCAAAGATTTTAAACTCAATTCCATAAAATTTTGATTAAGGTGAGTCTCATATAACTTAACTTAGTAAAACCTATATCCTTTAAAACACTTTAAATTTAATAATACTTCTCAATTACTAACCAAAACTTTCATTTAGAATTTTTATTTGCATCCCTTAACTAATTGCAATAATTTTCGAAAAAGATCCCCCCTCCCCCCTTTTTTTGCTTAGTTCCAGACATCCTTTTTTTTCTTCAGTTACTAAAAATCGATATTTAATTTTTTTTTAATTACTTAAGTTCTTTTTCACACTACTAACGGAAAGTTGTTTGATAGTTAAGTTGCATATATTGGTATACACATATTATAAAACGTGCTATTAAAGTGTGAGACATTACTATAGATAAAGAAAACAAGTACGAAGTTTTAATGCAAATATAGTAGTGTTAAGCGTGCGTACTTGCCGAGGAACAAAAAGATACAGTTCGTTTATAAAACAACGAGCTCTTTGTTCTTAAATAAGATTGCTTATTGTTTGTTTGTTTGCCTTTTGAGGTGGGCAGAGGAGCAGGTGTTTGTTTTCAAAAAGATACGGGAAATACGTTCTGAAACTTGAACGCACACTGTCATTTCAAGTGAAGAATGAAAACAACAACAATTATCTAACTCTTGTCAGTATATGCAGCGTAGAAAAAAATATAAGTATCTCAATTTTTGAAACGTTTCAAAATATTTGGGACTATAAGTAGGCCGATTAACCTTAGTTTTTCCACTTCTTATTTACTTCGAAGTTAGTACGTTCTCTTGTTTAATGTAATTGAATTACAGAAAAGAGGTTATAAAAATTTTTAATGATAAGTTGTGAAAATTATTAAAAAAGTTAAGTCTGTTTACGTCTGATACGTAAGAATTTAATTGTAATTGTCGGTCAACTTGCCCGCTTCGCATCGTTTGCTGGAAAAATGAACAAACCATGATCAAATTTCGTATTTAGTTTCTAAAAATGAAAAAAATATCATATCGAAAACAAAAATATCCTTCATATTATAAAGTATTCTTTCATGATGTCGTATTATGAAAATACAAATACGTGTGACTGAAAAAACCGAAAGAGCAATAACTACAATAATTAAACAATATTTAGTCAGAAATTAAATTAACTGTCTTTCTCATCATCATTTTCATCGTTGCAATAAATTCAAATGCGAAATATAATTCTTCCATTAATACCGAATAGGTCAACTTGCACTTTGCCAAATGGGCCAAAAAGCCCCGTATAGTCATTTTTTTCTTTTCACGAATGTAAGAAATTATTTTGGAAACCATTTAGTAAGCAGATATGTCAAAGAATAACTATGATCAATTGTATTTCTGAACATTATTTGTCAAAATGGAAATTACAGTTTCTTAATAACCAAAATGCGATTATTTGTAAAAGATGAAATTTACTCATCAAAGTGAAAAATGTAAAATTATACCCGGTTCTTTGAATGGCGCTTTTTTTTTCAATGATATTTATGTAGGAGGGAGATGGAACGGGACACACTAGGCTAAACGAACAGAACAGATGGGTATCTCTAAAAAATATTGTGACAAGGCTAACATGCCTCTGTCTACCATGAAGTTACGGACAATTCTCTAGCGATGTCAATTTCTTGTCCCAAGCTCAAAGCAGCCTTACACAAGGGTTTTCAATTTTTTAAAATTGTTTGTTGTTCAACTTCTAAAAAAATAAATAACAGATATTTAACAGTGCTAAATAATACTTATTTATGTGAAGGCTTAATATTGGTACTATGTCGTTACTATCCACTGTCCCTAGTCTGAATTTCTGTCTGCAAGGAACTCAAAACAGCAAAACAAACTGATATGTATCTTCAAAATAGATATTTTATATGTTTGAAGTATATTCATTTGAAATCAAGTTTCTTTTTGACTGAGTGTATGCATTAATATGTTAATTGTATAGTTACGATTTGTCCCAGCACTTTGCGTCATCACCATTCATCAGCTTTAACAAGCTTTTATGACCACTAGGTCCAACTGAACCCTAAAATGCATCCTTAAAATATATTTGTACAATGTTTCAAGTATTTTAATTTTAAATCCTGAACCACTATGCGGGATAACATTCTTTGTTTTAATGAACTATTTAGTTCTGTGCATTTATTTTATAAGATCAAAAACATATCATTAAAAAATTTCAGGACAAAAAATATCCGCTGATTAATACTAAAAATTATGAATGAAAATGAAATTTCAATTAGATTACTGTTTAATTATTTAAAATTGATAAATTAAAATTTTCTTCTCAAGTTCGCAGTTTTCGGCTGATGTTTACAAATTTATAATACCTATTAGCATCCATAAAGCTATAATAGATGCATAATAGTAGTTATAACTGTTTAAATGTATTTAAGTTGCACAAATTATTTATATCATTCGCATATTTTTATACAAACTTGGATCATTTTTATATTGTCTTTAAAAATAAAAATTTATCACACCTATTGTTAAAAATGCATTAGTAAATAAATTTAAAATAACAGTTGTGATGTAAAGTAATATGATTTTTTTTTTTAAATTGTTAATAAAATACCAAACTTTTTTAAAAAGCCAATTACAATAAATAAAGAATTTCAAATGGGAAAAATCCATCATCCTTTTTCAAAATCGGTTTTTGACACAAATATTTAAACTTCTCATTTTTGAAGCATTTTACAATAGTAACTAGCATCAAGGAAAGGATTTACATCAAATCTCTTAGAAAAATATGAAAATCTAACAATATCATAACGAATCATGCTTTATCAAGGCCTTTTTGTAAACATTTTAAGAAAGATTTCCATTTATCCGAAATAATTTTTGGCTTTGAATCGCAGACCAATTTACATAGAAAGAACACTTTTCCGTAAATTTCTGCTAAAAGCATTGCAGTTTTAGAAAAAATGCATTCCGTTTGCTAGTGATACTATATTACTTTAACTTAAACTGAGAATTAGTGAAGTAAACTACTGTAAACGAAAGCTATTTATCGTTAAGAGTGACAGCCGAAATTGCGCGTAATAAATGCTGTTAGGAGATTAGAGCGTATAATATAGACCCATTATCTATAAACCTCTAATTTGAAATTCCTCTATTACTTTCCCATTGCATTTTTTTTCGCCAATTCTTTTATCAAATTCATCTCGATAGACTGAATAGCTCACTTAAGTAAATATCTACTGCATTTTCGTTTTCCTTAGAAATTACCAAAACGTTTTTCATAACTTTGAGTTGATTTCCTGGATTAGATTTTCTTCTTTTGCTTTGGTGTGGAGTAAAAGTACAGTCGACGCTCGATATAACGACCATCTCCGTCCTACAGAAAACGGTCTTTATAACGAGTGGTCGCTATAAGAGGTAGAAGATAGAGTATATTGGGGTACAGTTGGGGGTTTTCTCACCGGTCGTTATATTGGGATGGTCTTTATAACGTGTGGTCGTTATAACGAGCGTCGACTGTAGTTTCATTTTGACGTAAACAGAACTCCATCGTAAATATTCCATTCGTTTTATATAATCGACGTAGTAAAGATTAAAGTGCTGTGGATGCATGCCGAATTACAGTGAACTCTCACTTATACACCGCCTCATTTATACGTCTTTTTCACTTATACGACGATTTTAAATGGTCCCAGCACATTCCATAGCAAAATAATTATAGTATCATTCGTTTATGCGTCGCTCTAGAGATGCATATTTCACTTATGCGTCGAATTTTCCGTAAAATGTGACACATTTAACTAATTTTATTAAAAAAATAAGCATGTTTCTTCACTTTCTTCTTTAATATTTCGCCTGTTTTGCTCACGGAAGGCATTTTTTCCTCATGAACTAGAGTTTGGAGATAGACAATTATGTACTATGGATCGTTTTAAAGGTAACAGTTTGTAATTAGGTATGCTAGAATTTGTGTTTTCTCTTTATCATTGTAGTTACGTTACAGTAATTGCCAAACCGTAGTAATATGTCTCTTATCTATAGAAACATTCTTATTCATTCTCTCATTAGAACCTATGTTGCGTTTTAGTCTTTAAAGTAGGCTTGTTCACTTATACGTCTCTCTCACTTATGCGCCTTTTTCTGTTGGTCCCTTGGGCCGGCGCATAAGTGAGAGTTCACCGTAATTGTAAATTCTTAACATAAATACACATTTGAGACTTATTTCCAACTTGAATTAGGCAAATGAATCAATTATTTTAGTAAGAAGTACGTCTTTACAATTTATTGTTACTCTAGTTAGATGTCATCTCCAGCAATGTACAAAATTTTTGAAACATAAAGAAAAAGGAGATAAAATTGATGTTCTATGCGAAAAAATTGATGTTCTATGCGAGTTTCTGACAAGATAATTTTTATCACCAAACTATGAAATAAAAAAGTCTGAATATTACTATAGCCATTTCATTTTTAATTCAGAATAAAGGGCAGTAAACATAATTAAAAAAGTCAAGCTAGTTAATAACGTATTTCTGATAGTAAATTGGGAGAAAAATCTTTTATTTCATCACTAAAAAATACGTTTTACACGTTTAGAAAAAGCGAATTTTGCTATTAAAAACATTTTCTCTCATTGAAGAAGTATCTCACTTAAGTTGTCCTCCCTTTACTTCCAAAACAATAGGAAATCATTTCATTACCTGTTGAATTCAAACTCAAGCCACAATTTTAAAATGATTTCATCATTTTGCTGGAAGAACTGGCATTACATCCTAAAAATAATTTGTAAAAATAAAATACAGAGATAGAGTTAAATTTAACCTTGTTCTCTAGTTCATAAAAAAAATAGGGTAGACCGATCAGCGAATGAACATTTAAGAGAAATTTCATTTTCAAAAATTAATAGCAAGGTTACACTAAAAAAAAATAAGTTGTTTTTACAGTATAATACTGAAAGCAGACGTTTCAGTTTAAAACTGTAAAAGCGCAGAAATAAACTGTAAAACTAGCAATTTTACAGTTTACTACGATAAAATTTGCCGTAAATTAAAAAAAAACAGTGTAAAACTGGCAGCAGGGGTTCCAGTTTAAAACTGTAAAACGCACAGTAATAAACTGCAAAACTATCAATTTTAGTTTATTGCTGTAAATTATCAATTTTAGTTCATTGCTATAAATTATCAATTATAGTTCATTGCTGTAAGCTAGCAATTTTAGTTCATTAAACTAGCAATTTTACAATTTACTACTGTAAACTAGCAACTTTACAATTTACAACTGTAAAATTAGCAATTTTTCCAGTCTATACTGCAAATTTATTATAAAATTAGCTGTATCATACTGTAAAAAATAACGTTCATTTTTTACAGTGTAAAAATTGTAGCTTTGCCGAGATGTTTCGCACAAATACAAATGTTTTCCAAATCGAACTGTTCACTCAAATGTTATTAGGGAGGGACAGGTTGTTTGAATGGTTCAAAGTAGACTAAAAAGTTGTTCAAATCGCAAAGTCAAACACGGGAAGGAGGTGTCTTTGCTGAGATCTTTCGAGCAAAAATAATACTTATTATAATAATGGGTTAAAATCGGACTGTTCAGTGTTCACTCAAGTGTAAATAGTGGGGGACAGGTTGTTTGAACGGTTCAAAGTTGAACGAAAAATTGTCCAAATTGAAAATTCAGACAGCGGAATGAGGTGTTCTCGCCGAGATCTATAGAACAAAATTTCTTTTGTTCAAATCGAATTGTATATTGAAAAGTTAATGGGGGGGGGGGGGGCGACAGACCAAAAGGCACACATTTTCTCCATCTAAAACCCTAGTTTCGAAATTTTAATTTTTCAATATTTGTTTAATTATTTTATTTATTGTTTGACTTTTTTTAAGACTTCCAATATGCATTAAGCCACTGTTAATGCCTTTTTCTTCTTTCTTTTACTTTAACGGGAAAGTAGGCTAAAAACGATATTACTTTGCATTCTCCCTTACATATTTTGCTGAATTTTTAACAAAGATGTTCAGTTAGCTATTTTAACGATTGCAAACAGTAGCAATTTCACTGGTAGAGTTATATTATAATTTATAACTGATATACTTATGGGATTAACAATATTTATTCTGCAGATAATATTTCTCAGACCTGGATAAGAAACTGTTTTCCATATTCTTCCAATTCAGAGCAAATTTTGACATTTTATTTTTATTTATTCATATTTTCAAATTCTTTACGAAAATAAACGATCCAAGTAAGTGAAATCCCTATTATACCCATTCCGCTGCAAAAAAAATCAAAGTTTTATTTCTTAATCTCATAAAGATTTCTCTTTTATTTTTTTCGCCTGGAGCACGAGCAATACCGTTTGAAATACACCGCAATCAGGCGGTCAAATATTTGTTTTCTCCTCGACAATTATGCTGATTTACTCTGATTTTGCATTCGTATCACAGACGAAATATACTTCCAAACCAGTTTGTGGAGGATTATAGCGAATTACCCGAAGTGTTGCAAATTGCAGAAAGATGATTTAAGCGTTATGGGAACTTTTCCCCCCTTTGTTTGGCTTCTGTTCAATGGTGCGTAGCCGTTTAGAAAAATTTTATTCTTCTACTGATGATTAGATTGGTAAAGTATTTTACATAATTCAGATATCAATTCAATAAATTAAAAAGAAAAAGATGCAGTATCATCTCTTTTTCCTTGAAATCAGTGGTTTACGTTTCCATTTGATGCAAATCTGCTAAAATATTTAATTCATTTACTATAGATAATTTTGCTCTTGTTCTCATTAGATGTAGATATAGAATATCTAATCCATTTTTTGTAATTCTTATTTTAATTTTTATTTATTTATTTTCTGCTAGTAAACTTCCTTCCGCAATTTGAAAAAACAATCATACTGTATTCCTTTCCGAATACACAACAGCTGATCAATTTTGGAGAATAACGGATTTATTCTGCAGATAAAACGAAACGGAACGGTATACCTTAGCCTAGTAGCCTAGTATGGATGCACTGTCTGTGCATCCATAAGCTCACAACTTTTTTGCATTGATAAAGGCGTTCCTTGTAACGCCGAAACACGTGTCTGCAGTATCCCTGCTCGTTTGTGCATTCGTAACGTTGTTATTTTCTGTACACGAAAAACTAACTTTTCTGGGACAGAATTGAAAAATAAACAAATAACTATATGAATAACCTCAAAGAACATTCCAATAAGCTACGGCTTGAATAAACGTTGTCAAACTGATAACGAAACTTTTACGGAGCGTTTTTTAAATGTATGGGGCTTAAACTGCGGACTATAACGTTCCACAGAATGAAAAGAAGAAAGCTATAAGAAACGCCATTAATGATGTTCAAGATTATTTCAGAGTTTTAACTCTCTACCCTTAATGGAGCGTATGGCACGAAAAATTATTCTAATAAAGGGATATTCCATTGTGCGGGAAATGGTCATCTTTCCTATTGGGTACTCTGAGCACGCGCCAAGGGCCCCACGATCGATAGAGGACCCCAGTTCCTACCAGATCACCAAACAATAACTGATATCTATTGCCAAAAAACATATATATTTCAAAAAAATAAAACGACAATGCCGAAAAGGGCCAAAAGAGATACTTTTGTGTTTTAAATATTCTCATCTATTCATTTAATGTGACTGTAAAAAAATAAAAACGCTTTTTGAAATTTGCTTATATGCTTTCTGTGACTATTTCCACAAAATAGGGCTCTATCTAGGTCACGTGTAGGGACCCCATTATCATAATCTGCCCAGGGCCCCCGGCCTTGATCCGGGATCAAAATGAGAAATTACAACGATTTGTAGAAAATAAAATTTTATTAGATTAAGCGGAATAACCTTTTAACCGATATTCCAATAAACGGGCTTGACTGAGAAAAAAAATAAAGTAACTAATTTATTGCAAAAATTTTGAATCCCCCTTAAGTATCTAAGAAACCACGTTTGAGTAAAACGTTACCAGTTATCGCCAAACTTCGTTGCACTTCAACTTATTAAACTCATCATTTGAACCTCTCTTGCTTAGTTAATAATGTAGTAAATTTAAATGAAATTGGGGAAAAAGAAGGTTTATTCCAAATATTTTTGATAAAAAAAGGGGAAAAAATCTCAATTTGTCGGCGTTCTTGGAAATTTGATACAGTCTTCTTTCAAGTATAAAGAGAACTTAAGGCAAAGTCTTATAACAGATATAGTCACGTGGATAGCGCGTGGAAGTAATAAGCGTTACCTGTTATAGCTTTCTATCCGTTTAGTGAAAATTGTCAACGCTTCGCCAGCTTTCAGGCAGTCTTTGTTTCGCTAACGACTTACATACCAGGAACATTTTTTTAAAGAAAGGGAGAGAAAGAACAAGTTATCCTGACATGCTTTACAATAGTAAATTAAAAGCATCCCTGCTAGCTGGTATTTCCTACAAAATGGTGAGTTTCTTATTGCCACTGTATCGGTTCAATAACCTAATCCCCACAGGGGTTAAACATTTCAGACAAATGGCGAGAAGTCGCCGTTAGCTACAAAAAAAAAAGCGTTATATCATTAAGGACGCAAAATAATAATTTTTAGTTAATTAATTGATTATTTCATTTGCTGATATAGTTACTGAAGCGTGATTCTCAAAAATATGTTGCTAATAAAGTGTAAAATTTTATTTGCTCTGCTGGTCACCACATATCGACGAGCATTTACGCATTTCACATTTCAGGGAGGAAACCATAGATTCTTAATAAGGAGGAAATAATTAGCTGAGAAAATTTATTTGACGGCGGTCAAAATTTAGTGGAAAGTAAACCTAAAAAGCACTCTAGATGATGACGAAAATCTGTAGCTAGTTAATAAAAATTCCTAGCTGTTTGTAAAAATACATCTATGCTAAATGAAAATTTATTTGTGAAGTATGGAAGAAAACTGAAGTTGGCAGCTTTATTTTAGATTTTATTTCAATTTTCAAAACAGCAGCCAAGTTTTTTTTTTTTTTGGCCAGAAAAACTGAGGCAAATCTTTCCTTTGACCAATAGAAATATAATAAATCTCATTTTTTTTGTTGAATAGAAATGCAGTCATTCCATTGGCTAGTAAAATCGCGAACACCATTTTTCATTCTACATTTCTTTTTTTTAGGGGGAAGGGGGGGTGAAAGGGAGACATAGAAGAAAGGTAATATAACTTTTCTTTTGCGAACACAGAAATGTAGAAGATCAATCCTTTTGACCGATATAATAGTGGTTAATCTCTAATTTTGGCTAGTTGAAGCGCGAAAAATTGCTCATTTTGGCTAATCTTTTCTTCTAAAAAATATAAACGTGCCAATTTTTTCTAGTAGGGAAGGGGGACTAGAATTTTGATCACTTCTTTTTTTCAGCAGATAGAAAAGTGGACCATATTTTCTTTCAATCAGCACAGATATCAATATTTTCACTAATTTTCTCTAATCCAATAGAAATGTGATACACTCTTTTCTTTTTGATTTACCTTACACTGTAAAAATAGATGTTTTTACAGTATAATACAGCTAATTTTACAGTAATAAACTATAAAATTAGCTAGTTTTACACTCTATTACAGTACATTTTGTAGTTTTAAACTGGAACCTCTGCTGCTAGTATTGTACTGTTGTTTTTACAGTATAAAACAGCTAATTTTATGGT
Organism: Uloborus plumipes; assembly: GCA_038373865.1. NCBI lineage: Eukaryota > Metazoa > Arthropoda > Arachnida > Araneae > Uloboridae > Uloborus > Uloborus plumipes. The sequence continues at coordinate 24,605 of JAXGGA010010028.1, read as the reverse complement.
AAAATTGCTAATTTTACTGTAATAAACTGTAAAATTGCCAGTTTTACAGTGATAAAATGTAAAACAGCCACTTTTACAGTTTTTACTGTGATTTTGGCTTTTACAGTTTTAAACTAGAACCTCTGCTGCCAGTATTATACTGTAAAAATAACAGTTTTTTCTTTTTTTGCAGTGTAGACTGCTCATTGAATGAGCACTCTATCTTAAATTTCTACTTGATTTCATTTGGTTTTTTAAAAAAAATAGTCCTCAGTTTTTTAAATGGCCGTAAAACATATTAGTTATTATAAGCTAATGTTTTTTCAGCTAAAATCTATCGCGTTGCTATATGTCATTCTTATTACACTTCTTAAAATAAAATTTTCTGTTTCTATTCTTGAGACTGCAAATGGGATCTAATTATTCAGTGAGGTGTGAAATAATTATCACTCGTAATTGTTAAAAATTTCAACAGTTCCACTTTCAATCAATTCATGAAATCAATCATTTCCTAATATCATTAAAGATATCAGGTTACCCTTACATATCGTTCCAATAATCATATTTGTATTATTTATGGTCTAATAAATCCAATTGTTTTGAATAAAATTGCAAGTGTTATTATATATTACAAACACTGACTTAAAATTCTCATTACGGTTAAATTTTCAAACATCAAATTTGTGCAATTCTTCGTAATCAAACCAAATGCAAATAGATACAAAAGTATATAACGTGTCCGATGTTTGTTTCTGTTTCTATAAGCTCATTAATCTTCTCTGACATCTTCTGTAGAAGTGTCAAACTTTTGTTAGTCATTTCCTCAGCCCTAAACCTAACCTAATTAAGTTGTTTTACATTACAACGCAATCTTTAAGTTTTCTCTTTGATTTTTTTATATTTTTTTATTTCAATGTTTAGTTTTTTAGTTGAACTGCAAATGGGGAAAATTCACCAATCATTAAAGCGTTCTAAGTTTGGTTTCAAAGTATGAACGTTTTGTTAGCATTTTTTATATTACATCTCTTTGTTGGAAAATTAATTACATTTTAAATTTTTTTAGATGAAAAATCAATTTAATATAATTCTTCCACATTAGAAGTGTTTCTAATTTCAAAAACTGCATACCAGTGTTGATTTTTTAAATTGCATAACAATTTTCACTTGTAACAGGTCATTTGGATCCTGTAAATTTTTAGTGCTTACGACGAAAAACTAAGAAAGGAGAAAGTACTGATATAATACTGACTGCTATCATTTTTTAAGCACAGTAAAATGGAATTTTTCCCATATAACGAACATATAACTTGATGGAAAACACTCAATTAGATAAATATTTATAATAATATTAATAATAAGTTATATCTCGTAAATTTTCATAAATATAACGATAGTCATGCGCCATCTGTGCAGATTACACCTAATGTTGTTCGCTCCAATTCTTAATTTCAATGACATTTCATAGTTCTTTGAAAGTGTCTTCACCTCTAATTGAAACTAATTGGCTCTACTTGAAAAGATCGTGAAATACGCATTTGCCACAAAGCAAATGGTCCTACTCCCTGGTCATGAAATTTATGCTTTATTACTGCAGTATCTTATTCCGTATCTGCCCATGAGAACGATATTCTACAAAAGAAGTTCCTTCACAATTATTATATTAGTTAAGGATTCCGGGCTGTTGTGCCGTGGTCTGAATGGCTTTAATCCATACGTTTCGATCGCAACTGCGGCGGTCATCTTCAGTGAGTGTCGTTGATTAATTTGGCGACTGATGCGAAATTTCGAACTGCTGCAAGATTTTAAATTGAAAATGCAGCGCCCTCTACCTTCCGGCTCGGGATTGACAGATGATGGGATGCCAAAGCTTGTTAACTTTTACTTCTTCCTCCTTCTTGTTAAAATTATTTGGGTGTTTGAAAATTTCAATGGCCTCATTATTCAATCTGGGGAAAAAATTTGAAAAGTAAAAGTTAACAAGCTTTGGCATCCAGTCATCTGTCAATCCCGAGCCGGAAGGTAGAGGGCGCTGCGTTTTCAATTTAAAATCTTACAGCAGTTCGAAATTTCGCATAAGATGACCGCCGCAGTTGCGATCGAAACGTATGGATTAAAGGCATTCAGACCACGGCACAACATCCCCGAAACCCTTAACTAATATTTACACCGGCCGTGAAAGCCTTCATTCTTACATCCTTCACAATTATTTAGCAGCGTTAAAAGAGTACAAGTCCCATCCTTTATATGCATCAGACAAACGTGTTTGCACCCTCCTGTGAAGTATCGAAAATGGACTTAACATTAGTTAAGTCCATTTGGCCACTATCTGGGGTACAAATTTTAAGGGGCCAAAAAATGTGCTCGCATTAAAGTTATTGAAATCAGGGCCAATGAGAGGCCCTGTCAGACTCGTAGGAAACTGGGGGCCAGATTTAGGATCGGGGTAGTATAAATTTATAAGTTTTATGACGGAAGAGGACCCGGCGACCAAACTCATAAAGGACTTGTCTTGGCTCTCGGTGGCCCTGATGAAAATATATGCATCTACATGCACGTAGCAAAACTAAAAAAACACAGCTATATATTGATAAAAATGTTTTTTTTTTTATGTAGAATTGCAATCAGTATCAGTGAAAGAAAATTAATAAATGATCAAATGAATCTACCATAGTTCGAGATATCAACGTCAATTGGATGGCATTATGCAAAAAGGAGTTAACCCACAAAACATAAAAAAATGAGTTATCCAACTCTGATGGTAAAATATATTGCTTTCTACATTAAGCAAAAATGATTTAAGCCCTATCAGCGTTTCATGGTAACATATCATTGGTATATTGATATAGAGCTCATGATTTTTGCCACAGTTTGTTGACTTTAAAGCCCATTATCTCAAAATCAGGTTTTGGTGGGTTAACTCCTTTTTGCACAATGCCATCCAATTAAGGATGGTTCCGAACAGAGGTTCAGGTTAAAAGATTTTTTCATTATAATCATGCACTGGAATCAGAAATAACTATCTTAACGCTGTAAAGGAAAACCTAAAAATGCAACGCTAAAATGCTAAAGGAAGTTACTGTGGAAACTGAAATGATTTCTTTTTAATTAGCAAAATTATTTTCTCGCTCCCTGCAACTAAGTAAAATACCTTTAAATTGATTTCATCAGTCTTTAATTCAACAACGAAGGATTTTTTGAATAGTCTTGTTGTTGAATTTGTCTTCAGTCAACGAATGAAAACAAAAAAACGGGCTAATCTCAACCAGATAGTCCACAAGACATTCGAAAATTTGGTTAAACGTAATAATCCCTAAAACTTGCTACAATTGGAACATTGTTACAATTGGAACTGAAAATTTATACAGCAAGCATCTCCAAATGAGATTCATCTTTTTTTTTTTTTTTTTTGGAAGCTCAATTCCAGATGCAAAATTAATAATTTCCTCCTGTTGTCAAAACGACAAGCCAAATAAAAAAAAAGTTCAGAAAGAAAGAAACAAATCGGGACGTCTAGCAGGCAGAAAAAAAGGCGAAACGAAGTGAAATGAGCAAATTCGATTCTCGTCTTGCGCTCGCCCATGCGTATCGGCTGACATAGTTTCTGCTGAACTGATGAGAGTGTATCATGTGCTAACTGCAAGTGCTTCGAAGCATTGCCCGCTAATGGCACTTACAGCTGAAAGTTACTTCTTTTATCCGTTTTTTCTCCTCTCTCGTTTTTTGTATTTTCGTAACTAATCAAAATAAAGAGGCATGAAGTCGTTTCTTTTTATTCCAGTTTATTCAGGAAGAGAGTGAGCGTTTAGAATCACTTTTCGAATTATCTTTTCGTTGTTAAAGAATACACTTAAAACTAAGTTCTCATCTCTTTCGAAACAAAACATCTGAGTAAAAGTAAAATAATACAACGTTAAAAAAGCACAAATACGCAGGCTTACGCAGACACGTGTTTCGGGGTTACAAGGGGCGCATTTTCCAATGCAATAAATATGAGCACTCGGCAGAAGGAATGCAAGAGCCCGTTTTCTTTACATCAATTTTTGGAATAACAGCAAAAATGTGAGTGGTTTGTTTATTTTTCCCTGTGTGATAGCGGTGAAAAAAATCTTTATAATGATGTCTTACTTTTGCAGCTTGATGAAGTATTACTAGCATTATGGAGCATCCACACTAGAGGTGAGCTGGGCTCGGCCCGAGCCCGAAAGCCCGAGCACGAACCCGAGACGGACTCGCTTTCGGGCTCGGGCTCGATCTCATATTAAGATAGGCAGGAATTCAAGTGAAACAGGCGATCACAAGTTACAATCGCAACTGGAAATGAATTACATTAGAACGTTTCTTGATAAAAACATCGTGACGTCAGCGTGGCGTTTGCCTATGAAAAACGAGCTAGCTAAAACGTCACAGCCTACTTGGCGAATAAGAGGAGATCACTGACTGCTTGTGAGCTCTTATTGGCTCCACCCATAGTGACGTCAGTGCCAAGTTAAGTTGATGATAATGTAATTCACTTCCAGTAGCGATTGCAATTCGAAGCGATTGCAATGGTGTTTCACTTGAATCCCTGCCTTAGTCAGTTTTTATACAAATACAACGTTCACGGAATAAAATATTGGGGTACTTAAAGAGCGTGAGAACAGTTTTTCTTAATGGCAGAATTGCTTTGTTCAGGAAGAGTTTCAGAGAAATGACATCTATCACCTCATCTCCCACTCCCATACATCGTTTCTCAGCTTCCGCACATCGGAAAGCAAGCGATTTGCTGGGCTGGGGTGTAAATGGTCAGTAGAAAGTGGGGACAAATGACGCAATCCCCCATGGTGCTTGAAAGGCCATTAAGAGACAAAAGTCATAAAACGTTTTTCTCTGATTGAAAGTGAACTGTTGATAAAATTCCTACGAATCTGGAAGGAGTGTTGTAATTTCGATTGCTGTTACGATATACCATTGAGCCGTGCATCCCAAGTGGAAATTAAAAATATATATTGATGTTTGATACACTCGGGCTCGGGCCGGGTCGGGATTAAAACAAGACAATATCACTCGGGCTCGGGCAGGCTCGGATTAAAAATTCTCGGGCTTGGGCGGGCTCGGGCCTTCTAAAGTGAGCCCGAACTCATCTCTAATCCACACACACATAAGAAAAGAAACACCTTTGAGAAATAACATCTACGATGATAGAAAGTTGGATTATTAGAATTCTGCTGAACAAAAAACCCATTAAAATGATATTTTTCGGCCCGGATTCGAACACTCTTCTCATTATACGCACGTCGCCCTATCTAGAATCTGCTTCTACACTCTGTTTTCCCTCACTTACATAGAAAACGATTTTTTTCTCAAAATAAATAAATAAATAAATATTTCAAGTCACTTATATGCAATTTAAAGAAAGAAACAAAATTTATCAATTCCTAACTCTTTTGCTATTCAAAACTCCTTTTTCGGTACTTAATTATGTTTTTAAGTTATTTTTTGAGACTTCAAAAATTTACAATTCCCGCTCATTGTTATGAAACCATAACTGTTTAGAATCAAAACAAACATTGCCTGAAAATATTTGAGGCTTTGAAAATTTTCTCTCCCCGCTCATTATTATGAAAGTATATTTATTTAGAATCAAAACAAAAAATGTCCGGAAATTTTAGAGCCTCGGAAAATTTACTCTCTTCGCACATTATTAAGGAACCACAACTATTTAGATATTCAGAATCAAAGACGAATATTCTCTGAAAATGTTTGAGGCTGCGAAAATCGACATTCCCTTCAGATTATTATGAAACTATATTTTTTTAGAATCAAAAACAATTACCGCATGGAAATATTTGAGGATGCAAAAATCTACTCTTCATGCTTATTAATTATCACGGGAACAAAATTTCGAATCAAAGATAAACATAGTCGTTAAATATTTGAGGCTTCCAAAATTATCCCTCTCCGCACTTAACCATAATTATTTAGAATCACAAACAAACATCGTCCAAAGATATAAGGGCTCCGAAAAATTATCCTCCCAATACATTATTACAGAATCATAATTATTTAGAATCATAAGCAAACATCGTCCAAAGATATTAAGGGCTCCGAAAATGTATCCTCCCAATACATTATTACAGAATCATAATTATTTAGAATCATAAACAAACATCGTCCAAAGATATTAGTTGCTCCGAAAATGTATTCTCCCAGTACATTATTAAGGAATCACAATTATTTAGAATCGGAAACAAACATCGTCCAAACATATTAGGGGCTCCGAAAATGTATCCTCCTAGTACCTTATTACGGAGCCATAATTATTTAAAATCATAAACAAACATCGTCCAAAGATATAAGGGGCTCCGAAAAAGTATCCTCCCAGTACATTATTACGAAACCCCAATTATTTAGAATCAAAAACAAACATCGTCGGGAAATATGTGAGTCTAGACCTCTAGAAAGAAAAGGGAGGGGTACGTGGGTGTTCTTCTGCACTTGAAAATTTCCAGCTGCGGAACAAATCGTGAGTGGGAAAATATGTCTGGAAGCTAGGGGCAAAGGTCAAAAGAGGTAATTCAATTAGGCCAGTGTAAGAGAAACCGGTTCATCTAATTGATGGAATGATTGATTTATGGCTCTAGTGTAAAAATTTGAGTAGAACGAGAAGAAAAGAAAAGTTTTGAAGAGAAAAATATAGTTGTAGCTGATCTCCGGTGTTTTGTAAATTACATGACTATTTACCTAAAATCTGTTGTAAAATGCTGGTTTATAGCTTCTTTTATTTTCTATCAAAAACTGTTTCAGTACATTTTACTTGATTTTAATGTAGACAAAATTCTGAAAAGTGAAGATCAAAAAGAAAAATTGATAAATATTTCCGAATAACTAGTTGAACATAATAATAATTGAACGAATGATTGGGCCAGTCACTGAATGAGCAAAAACTATTTGCTTAATTTCAATTTAAACAATTTTAGATTATCGATGGAAATTTTAGATTATCTCTGATGGAATCTCACAGAGGAAATTTAGAGCCCTCCTCTGGATACGTTTCGCAATTGAAGTCCGAAACATATGAGATTTACATTAGTAAACCAAGATGTGTATAGTAAAGGTAATAAAATCAACCGCCCCTCCATTGAAACATTTCCAAATTCCCATTAGGTCACCAGTGTCTGAGGACTTCTTCTTCCACCTTCTCTACCCCGTTCAATCCCCTAATTTATTACTGATCGAGCACATCTGGGATTACTTGAGAGGGTCATTCCATAGAAATGTCAACCTCAGCCGAAGAAAAAAAAATACCGAAGTGAAAAAAGTATCAAAATATAAATAAATAAATAAATAAATAATAGTCATACAACATAAGAAGCTTAAAAAAATTGAATAAGTATTGTAATTATCACTGAGATTAGTCATAATAAATAGTTTGTAGTGTGTTTACTGCTTGTTATTCGATGGTTACGTTAGTCACGTTACGTGAGTCACACTCCATCTTGAGTAAAAGTGACACTTAAGACTAAAAAAAAATTAAGATTTAATAAATGTGTTTTATGTTTCTAAAAGCCAACTTTGCACATTTTTCAACTATATCATGCCATTTTTGACGCTTGCTTAACTTTGAGAAATTTTTGGCTCACAACATGAGCATTCATTTTCAGGGTTGCAAAAATGTTACGTTAGTCACGCTGCTATTTTGGTTGAAAAAATATCCACTCTCAGTAATTTTGCTTTAAATTCTTAGCAGAAATGTTACATAGATACCATGTACATTGTAAATCCACCAGCATAGCTAAAAAATATTTTTTATCCTTTTAGTTACAAGCAAAAACAGTTACAAAATCAGCTCTGAATGTTACGTTAGTCACCATGGAATGACCCGAGACCATAAGATGGAAAGTTTGATTGAACTACTGGTGCATTTGCAGTAACTGTGGTACGAGATGGTGTAAGCAGTGGCGTACCGAGGGGGGGGCGAGGGGGGCGGTCCGCCCCAGGCCCCACTTTGACATAGGCCCCTTTTTTTTTTTTTTTTTTTTTTTTTTTTTTTTTTTTTTTTTACTTAGCAAAATTAAGGTAAACCACTTTGACATAGGCCCCCAATTTTTTTGTTTTATTTAAGATTTAATATTTGTTTACAGTGTCTCCTTCCCGGGATCAATGTAGGGCGAAAAATACTTAGGCCTCGCTTTGACATAGCTCACAAAATTTTAATTCGTTTTCTTTTTCGCCGGACCTGCCATATGTCATGGTTTAGGTTTAGATAAATAAAATGTTGTTATGTGCATTGACTTTTTATGGAGAATAATTTGCTCAGTAGCCCTTATCGAGCAAAGCGAGGGAACATGACGTCCCAGGCCCCGCTTTAACATAGGCCCCGAAATGGTATCTTTTTTTTTTTTTTTTCAGTAGACCTGTCGTATGAACCATGATTAGAATGAATGAACTGTTACCTTTCTCAAAAATTTTGTTAAGTATATACGTATATATATATATTTTTTTTACACTGACCCGTCCTCGTGTACAAAGGCACATGAGCGCCGGGGCCCCGAATTTAATGGGGGCCCCAAGTTTTTAAGTTAATCAAACCTATAAAAATTGTCTTTTGTTTCGATTTCGTTAAGTGCTTACATCAAAGTTTTATGCATTTCAACATTTCATAATTCAAATAATTTATAAAAAAAAGCTAATGCATAAGGGTTGATGCATGCGTATTATAACTTTAAATCACGGTATACAGCTAAAATATCTGTTTCATGTAGTAAGACTAAGGTTGTCTGGATTCAATTCATTCACTAATTTTTAAACAAAATTAAAAAAAACTCCCTAGTCCGTTCTCCAAATGAGCAATTTTCTATCTTTTTGGCGTTGAAAATCAGCCAGATAAATTCGTCTTTTCACCAGCTGCATTTCTGTGGTTTCAAGTATTGCATCCTTGCCCGAAGCTATAACTTAGTAACCGGACCCCTTGTGACTCGAGCAAAGGGGACTTTCCTTTTTGCTATGCCCCCTTTCGACAGCGCAAAGTTGTTTAATTGGTCAATCGTTCGAGACTTTTGACCTTGACTGGATAACACCTCCTCCCACCCATTCTAGCAGGGTCATACATGTTTTTTGTCTGAAGTACATAAAGAGCGTCTTTTTTTCTGAGTGAAATCTAGCAGAAATTTTTTTTGAAGCCTATGAACTTTGTCCCTATTTAGGTAAGCATGAAAGCATGTTTTTAAAATTATTTTTCTGTGATATTTGGAGACTTTATCTGGTCAAATAGTTCCCTGTTGCATCATATTTTTTCTGAAAAAGACCTTTTTTTTTCTACAATTAAATATATCTGGAGTGTCTAAACGTTCTAGTTGAGTTTGTACTGTTTTAACCATTTCATGACTTTAATCTATCAGTCAAATTTTTACGAGAAATTTTTACATCAGCGTTTCTGAAACTAAAGGTCCGATGATAGATCGAAAGACGAATTTTAGTGAATCACAATACTTTAATAAATTATATGAGTTTAACAGCTAGAGATGGAAAATTGTTTTGTAATTAACTTCTAAAATTACTTTTGTAAAATAAAAATTCGGAACCTGGCGAAATCCAAAACTCTGCTTTTTATGTTCAAAAAATGTTGCTATGCGTGTCTAATTAATACAATTAAAAAATAATAGACTTTTAAGTTTTAGAAAAATACCTGATGAGATGAATATTCCTTTCTTTACAAAGCCTTCTTTCGAACCGTAAAATATGTGCTGTTCTTTGCAATGGTGTTTAGCATGTGACGTGAAAATCAATATTAAAGTGTTCAAAAGAGAAAGCAAAAAAATTAATTTTTCAATGTCGTAATTAATCAAGTACCTTTAAAAATGAGCAAGAAGTCCACCACACATGAAGTTATCTGTTATATATATATATTAAAGTTTTAAACGTTTGAGACAGCTCCTGAGTTTTGATTTGAAACTACATATTATTTACTTTATATTGTAAATGGGTAGTTTCATTTCAATAGACGCATCAATTATTGTTCTAAAAGTCCTGCAAAAACTTCAAATATGTCAGATCCTTACTTTATTGCATGAACTTTATGAAGAACATGAATTCTACTTCTACCAATACTTGATACAATCCAGTTTTGAAGAGTTCTAGGGAAAAAAAAACTTCTGGAGATCTTCAAAATATAATTACTTTATATAGTAGAATCTATTTTTTAAAATAAAGTTCGTGCAATGAAATACATATTTGCAGCTTTTGTAGTGTGTTTTGTATAACAAATGATACCATAGTATTTTGCCCAAATGTATGCATCATAAAGGAATAAAATATTAAGTTTTGTGATGTCATATAGTTAAAATATAGCTTTCTTTTGTATGTTAAGACTACATAGGTCATCAATATTCTTGATCCAAAATTCACGCAAATGAAAACTTAAGCTCGCTAACTTTTAACTGTATAGCATGTAATTAAAAGTTTTTCTTTTTAATTTAATTTATTTATTTTTAATGAATAGTTTAAAATGCTAACACTAAGAAATGGGATTGTGAAGCATACAACAATGCAACAAAAACTGATTATGCTAGACCTATTTTGTTTCTCTTATTAATTTTTGCAAAATTTAGATGTTTACATGAGTATGTGCATGTTTATTGTATTCACTTGAAGTGCTGTTTAATGACAAAATGTAAGCCGAATGAATGACGTTAAAAATTTTGAAATACATTAAGGTAGTAGTCTGGTAACTTATGCCTATTTTCATGACTTTTTTGGAGGGTGGTTTTTTATAGGAAAATAAAAATGAATTATCTTGAACATTAAGAGTGCTTTTATTTACATATTGAAAATGTAAAACAAAATTTATTTGAAAAAATTTAGTAGTTTATTACTATTTTTATTTTCACTCAAAGTTGGAACTTCAAAAAAAAAAGTGCACGTCGGTGGCCCGGGTGATTTTGGCTCTTGATGTTATCTGAAATCAAATATTCTTGATTATTCTTAATCTATAGACATGTCATTCTGGTCGGAACTACTGAAGTTAAATTTCAAGGGTAAATAACAAAATGGTGGTTGAAAATGAAAATTTATATAAATTTTCATTTTCAGCCATCTTTTATAAACTACCACATAAAACATTACATGTAATGCATAGATTTATACAATCATTCCTAATGATTGGAAATTAAGTGAAAATTCAAAGTTTGAAAAAAATTGTGACGCATGGAGCATTTTGAAATTTTGTTAAAAAATTTTGATAAATTTTAAATTTCAAAAAAAGTATTCATTGTTTTTGCATCAATTTGTTTTTTAATGCTTTTAGAAATAGTAAATATGGGTGATTCTACAAAAATGGGCAAATCTGTGTTCCAAACTGATTACTCTTTTTATTTCTAATTAAAAAAAAAAACTCTTTTGGGAATATTTTTATGCGTCTTTTGTTCTATAATTCTGATTAACAGCAATGTCAATAATTAATTATTTTTCAGTTTAAAGTAATATATTCCATATAAATGTCATCAACATTCCCTGTCCCGTAGGTGTAATTTTCACAATCTATGGAATCTAGAGTTTAAAAAAATAAGTGATTTTTTTTTCTCAAGATTTTTTTATTTTTGAATGTGTATGTGTGCAAGATGTAAATCACAAAAAAAGCAAAATTTTGTGAAAACAATACCTCTAAAAATTAATCTAAACTTCGTCCCAGCGATTATCAGTCATCCACATGTCTGAAAAGTATAAATATTTTTCTCTGAAATGTTTTATTTAAAAATTTGGCAACAAATTTTAAAATGAAGCATGGAACTTTGTTACTCCTGACTGAAGATTTAATTTGACTGTTCTGCAATTACTTTTTGATTAATAGCAAGTTAAACTCAATTTTCAGGGCAAGTGTTTTTCATCTTTGTCATTAACATGACCTACAGAATGCAAGTAAAATGTACATGAAAATAAATGTTGGTAATGAAAAGTCCTAAAGCTTACATTTGTGGGTTCTTATTCGAAGTTAAGCTGAAAAATATTCAGATATGACGTTTTGAGAACATATTACTTGTGTTTTGTCATTCACATGCCCATTTTCTTATGTCATTCACATGTCCCAATTTAAAGCTCCAACCTAAAGTAAGTCCTAGGTCCAACCTAATATAATATAATAACTATGACAGTAAAATGTTTAAAAATCATGTATATCAGTTTACAGGGAACAAAATTTCATTAATATACCTATTATGTTATTCACATACCCATTGTGTTATTCACATACCGATTGTGTCATTCACATGTCCATTTTCTCATTGACATGCATTAAAAAAATTAAAAATGCAAAAATTCTATAAAATACAAAAAATTAAGCTGTGCTGATATTCTATTTTAATTATGCAACTTACAAAGTACTTTCCTGGTTTTTTTTTAGATTTTTAATTTTAAATTATTTTTTTGAAATCTACATATTAGAAATATTCTCGTATTTGTAGAATCACCCGTATACAATAATACAAGCACACAAAGTTTTAGACATATGATCAATAATTGAAAAAAATCATTTTTCGTGTCCACTGTAGCTTTAAATATGGACGGTTATTTTTATTTTCTGCGTTTCCGTATTTTCAGTATTGCTTCAACATGAAACGCAACTATCCTAGTGGATGGGAAAAAATGAAGAAAAAGAAAGCTAAAGAGCGTGAAATGGAGCAGTTGTCTGGTTCTATTTTGAAATTTGCCCAAAAAATGCCTTCTCAATCAAGCCAAGAAGGTATTTCTGCAACTGATGACAGAAAAGTAGATGAAACTGATGGTGTCGAAGAAATAGCTCCTATTTCGAAATTTGGCCGAAAAGCGCCTTCGCAACCAAGCCAAGAAGAGAGTCCTTCAACTGATGTCAGAGAAGCAGATGAAACTGATAGTGTCGGAGTAATGGCTCCTATTTTGAAATTCATTCCAAAAATGCCTTCTCAATCAAGCCAAGAAGAAAGTTCTTCTACTGATGACAGAAAAGATGAAAATGATGTTGTCAATAAAATAGCTCCGTTAGCACAAACACAGCAAAATGCTGTTGCTGATACAGACTTAGATTCATTAGATGTAAATGAGATGAATCAAGATTCTGATGTAGGAGATTGGCCAGTCCCATTACCAGATGAAATGCGAACGCATATTATTAGAAGAGGTAGTGAACCTTATCAAAATTTGGACGGACCTTTTGAGTCAGTTCAGAAAACTGGGAAAAACCCAAAGGGTCAAACCCGCCAGCTGAGTACAAAATGGTTTTATAAACATCTCCCCAGCGGAGAAAAAATTCTACGAAAATGGATGGTTTATTCTCCTGCAAAAAAATCTGTGTTTTGTTTCTGCTGCAGACTTTTTGCCAGGGACGAAACAGATTCGAACTCATCCAAATTCATCACAGGTTTCAACTCTTGGTGGAAACTAAACCCCAAAGTGGCCGACCATGAAGGATCCGGGTTCCATCTTACGAATCTAGAAAAGTGGAAAACTTTGGCAGCCGGCCTTTCACAAAACAAAACTATCGACTCTGCTCAGCAAGTACTTATGGAAGGAGAGAGGAAAAAATGGAGAGACATTTTATGTCGATTGCTAGATGTCACTCTCTTTTTGGCCAAGCAAAACTTGCCATTTCGTGGGCATAACGAGCAAATCGAGTCAGAAAACCGGGGAAATTTCTTAGAACTGGTCAACCTGTTATCTAATTACGATCCTGTGTTGAAAGAGCACAACATTCGATTACAGCAGTCTTTAGAAGAAGGAAAAATTTCGGTATCATATTTATCACCAAAAGTGCAAAATGAGTTTATTTCCCTCTTAGGAAACAGCGTAAAAGCTGAGATAGTCGCCGAAATAAAGAAAGCCAATTACTTTGGCATATTATTTGACAGCACACCTGATCTATCTCATACTGAACAGTTAAGTGAAGTCATCAGATACGTTCACATAGAAAACAGAAAAGTCCAAATCAAGGAATCATTTTTGGGTTTCATTCCCCTTAGTGGAAAAAAGGCTGGTGACATAGTGGAAACTATCATCCAAGCCCTTGAAAAGGATGGCCTTGACTTGACACTTTGTCGAAGCCAAGGCTACGACAACGCTGCCAATATGTCCGGTATTCATTCGGGAGTGCAAGCTCGAATAAAAGAAATCAATACAAAGGCAATTTTTGTTCCATGCGCTAACCACACGCTGAATTTGTGTGGAGTACACGCTTTTGCAACTGTTCCTATGTGTATCACTTTTTTTGGAACGTTGGAAAGCATCTACAGAGTTTTTTCAACTTCAACACATAGATGGGACATACTATTAGAAACTGTTGGAGTAACAGTAAAAAGATTGAGTGACACAAGGTGGAGTTCCCATTTCGATGCCGTAAAACCAGTGTTTCAACACTTCAGCAAGCTGATTGAAGCTGTCGAAAAATTATGCGACGCAACCGAAAATATCGATACACGAGGAGCAGCTGAGGTACTTATCACAAACATTTGTAATTTTAATTTTATTTGTTTTCTGCACTTATGGTACCATGTTTTAATTGAAATTAATCAAGCCCAAAAATACCTGCAGATTGAAGGTGTCACGTTGCAAAAATCCATCACAAAGCTAAGAAGCGTGAAAGCATTCTTGAAAGAATCTCGGGAAGAACTCGCTACTAATGCAATAGAATTTGCAACTTCAACTTGTACTGAGTTGGACATAAACGTCGAAAGCAGAGGACGAAAGCGGTACAAGAAAAGAATGCCAGGTGAAAAGAGCAGAGATGCTGGCTTGACACCACAGCAGGAGGTGCAGCGTTCCATGCTTGAATGCATTGACAAGCTGTACACAGAATTAGAGACTCGGACAACTTCTATGGAAACTGTGCATGAGAAGTTTGCTGTTGTCCAGTCAACGCATCTTTTAGAAGCGAGCGATGAGCAACTTCTCCTTCTTTCTAAACAATTTACTGAAGCCTTTGATGATGTGCAAAGGGAAGAAATGGTTCCCGAAATAAAAAGACTTCGAAGGCATCTTCAAGCTTCTGGCATTTCGAAAGAAGATGCAGCGTCATGGTCCGCTTTTAAAATGCTCCAATTCATTGTTGAAATGGATTTTAACGAATCTGTCCCAAACATATGTGTCGCTCTCAGGCTATTTTTGACAGCATGTGTGTCTGTTTCGACATGCGAAAGAAGTTTTTCGAAACTGAAATTAATAAAGAACTATCTTCGCTCAACTATGAGCCAATCTCGTTTATCGAGTTTAGCGATGATATCTGTTGAGAACTCTGTTGCAAAGCGCATTAATTTTGATGATATCATTAAACAATTTGCAGAGGCAAAAGCACGCAAGAAACTATTTTAATTTGTGCTTTATTATCTGTTACTGTTATCATGAATTATATGTTTTTTCTAAATTTATATTTTTTTCCTTGTTTTTATCTATGTTTTTGCAGCAAAAGAACCCAAACCAAACAGATTTTTTGAAAGTAAATTTATTTAGAGTACCATAATTCAGAGTCTTTAATGAGACTCCAACTTTGACGAAGCTTGTATCATGTTAATAAGCCTCAAAAACATATCCAACTTAAAATAATTTTTGAGCAAAAATCAATTAATCTCAGATTATAAGTTTATTATAAAAAAGCATAACATTTTAAGCTTGTGTGATTTTAAATATTTCCCCCCAATAAATCTAATCTAAGCAATTCGTATTTCCTTCAATATTAATTGCGAAAAAATAAATATTAGTTGTAGTTAATGAATATTTAATAATATTTTTTCTCTGAAAAGTTCATTGAAAAACTTTTCTTACATAACAAATGTTCAGAAACTCTGTTATATAAAATACTTCCTTATTTTAGAGCTGGTTTATTCCATCTTTATTCCATCAAAATCTGTTATTGTAATTTATTTTGAACACCCTCATTTGCACCCATGCATAAATGATCAGTAAAATGTGGTTACTATTGTTTGAAAAATATTTAAACTTATCAGTACAAATTAAATTTTGTAATAAAGACTTGCAACTTCTACACAACTAGATGGTAATCAGCTGTATAAATCAGTTTTATATGTTTTTGTATACTAGAGTTTAGTGAAAAAAAATAAATTTTCGAATTTCAAAACGCCCGCGGTCTCAAAATTTGCTTTTTGGCTCCAATACATTCCATTTAAAATTTTAGCCTCCTAGGAATGTATCTTTAAGTTTCCATGTCGTTCCAAAAACTAAAAATACCAAAAAATTGACGACTTTTTTTGAATTTTTTTACGAAATTGAAAATACATATTTTGGAAATGCTAGGAGGTGTAAATGTTAACTCTGTGTTTAAAATATCTATATTGTGTCAACGTAAACTATTTTGGTTTCTCAAGATGGTGTGAACATGAAAATTTAAAAAAGTCGATTTTCGGGTCCTTTTCTGGCTTTTGGGAAGTTAAAAAAAATTACTTTTTTGAGCTAAAACTTTTAGGAAATATTAATGTTACTTAGGGTTAACATCTACACATCTAGCATTTCCAAAATCTGTATTTACAATTTCGTAAAAAAAAAATAAAATAAAAAAAGTCAATTTTTGGTATTTTTTGGGACGATATGAAAACCTAAAGATTCCTAGGAGGCTAAATTTTTAAGGAGAATCTATTGGAGCCAAAAGGCAACTTTTGAGACCCCAGGCGTTTTGAAATTCGAAAATTTATATTTTCACTCCACTCTAATATATATAACCTGAATATTCACATGCAATAAAATTTAAAAAGACAAAATTATTTAAGGACTTTTTTCTGTTTTAGATATTTTCTCACAAAACACAATTTTACTGAAAGTATAATATTTTATTTTACTTAAAATCATTTGTTTTACTGTGGTTTTTACAATAGTGTCAGAAACCTTACCAACACTATCTGAAATGAGAAAACTGTAGCGCTAAAAGTAATTACTGTAATATATAGTTTTAGCAACTTTAATTTTAATACCAGATAGGCCCCCATTTCGAGTGGCGCCCCAGGCCCCCATCCCTCTTGGTACGCCACTGGGTGTAAGACATCGCAGAAGAGTGTTATGCCTCAATGCTCACCAGTGTAAATTCGTACATTCAGGCTAGATGTGGCTGGCTCAACAGATATTAAAACATCCATTCAGTAGGGATTTTTTCGGAAAATAATCAGTTTGCTTTCACTATTGTAATCACTTTCTTAGATCAAAGTTATCCTCACCTGTGTAAAACTTCATTTCACTCTGACGACACCTTCTAGATGCGTCTTTTTTTTTTTTGCCTTAGTGTGTACTCTTTGTGATTTTCAGAAATTAGGGCTGCGACATCGAGCTTTTTGTTAGAACATCGATGTTTTTACCATCGATGTTTGAGGTTCGATATTTTTCCAACATCGTTGTTTTGGGTTCGATGTTGGTTTCGATGCCGATGTTTTATATTCGAGCAAAGAAATCCAAAGAAAAATATACGATATGCATACTTATTAAAAACTTTTCATCTTTAATCAGAAGCTGCAGTATTAATCTCATTGGAAATAAATTTCTATGATTATTATCGATGTTTGGCTCTCGATGTTTGGGAAACATCTATAATTTTTTGCCGTTTTTTATGCCTTTTAATGATCGTTGTTTCACGTTCAATGTTTTTTTTTTCTTCTTTCGATGTCCTTTTTACATTTTAGCAATAAACAATAAAAATATGCGATGAAAACGATACATCTTTCTCTATCCACTAGTTGAAATATCAACAGAATGGGATTTGTTTATTTATGTTTTTTATTATAATTATTTTTTAAATAACTAACGATGATTTACTGTCAATGATTTTTAAACATCGTTGTTTTGCATTTGATATTCTTTTCGATGACGTTTTACATTGCAGCAAAAAACAAGTTTTAGAAAAAATATGCGACAAAAAGGTGCACAGTTAATCAACAGTTGCAGTATATATCTCGCTGAAAAAAGACTCCTTAAGTGACATCGATATCTCACGGTTGATGTTTTACCAGGCGACGAAAGAAAATTTAATTGAGCGATATATGGAGAGGTGCTTGTAATGGGGAGTAACTGAATAACTGTGCATTCAAATGTGTAAGCAATTAGGAAAAAAAGATCGATGTTTTGAAACATCGATGTTCTCAAACATCGATGTTTTTTGGTTGATGTATCAATACCATCGATGTCCTTATTTTCCAACATCGATGTCTTGAAACATCGATGTTTTGCCTTCGACGTCGCACCCCTATCAGAAAAATATTTCAAAGCAACTTGTATATTTGAAGAAAAAAAAAATTGTCAAGAAATCATTGATGCATCTGGGGCAAATCAAAAAGCAACTTTGATGCAAATCATAAAAGCGAATCATCAAACAGTTCTTTCTAATGGAAAAGAAATCAATTCTTTCCACATGAATGATTCATGTTTTTAGCGTTATGCGTATCCAATCTATTTTATTTATTAAAAAAAACCAAGGAGGAAGAATATCTTGAATAAAGAAAGTATTTGAAATTGACATGATTCAAATAATATGATGTGATCCTAATAGGACAAATGATATGGAACTGTTCAATCAACAATTTTTTAAATAATCGAATTTTAACGATATTGAATTTCATATTGTTGACTTCTTCCTCGATGAAGTCACATTATGTTTGAGAGGAAGTAACAGTAAACTGCTTTTAAAAGTACTTTGCAAAATGGTCGAAACTTGGTCTTTGCATTTGTTAATTTTTCCTTATAATTGGTAACATGTTTCACCATAGTAGTTTTCTAAGCCGCTGCGAAGTTGATAAATAAAAAAGGTATGTTTATGATAAAAATATAAATGAAATAAAAAAAGTTCTTAAAGCATGAAATTTTCAAGTAAGGTTATATTTTGCTAAATACTGGGTGTCTAGAAAATACCACATAAATAACTCTACAACTCCTCCAGATTTGTCGTTTGGACTGCATAAAAAATCCCCCAGAGAATTGCATCTCAACGATACATACATAAAACAACTCATCAATCAATTATTTTCCCTAACTCTTGAAAATATTAGAAAATGTAAAAAAAAAAAATATTATACTTTGCTTTTATAAACAATAAATTTTGAAGTAACATAGATAACTGGCTTGTTGATAGCACTGGAATTGTAAAGGTAATTAATTGCTTTTTATTCTGAGAGACGTTTCAATAAAGCATTCAATCAAATGCATAACATTTAAAATACCTAAAGTCATACTATTGTTTTGAAAATCCAATGCCAAAAAGGATTACCGGGCTTTGACGTCCAAATTTTAAAAAATTAATCCCTCAGAAGAAAAAATTGGAATTTAATTTGCTAAATTGTATCAAATAAAAGGATAATGTCTTGAAAACCATCTGAACAAAATCCGATAATGTCAGAGTCTGCTATTATGCTTCACTTTTTGTTACGGGAAATTAATAGACTACAACTGAATGGGAAAAGCTTCTGGTTTCCCTAAGCATTACTTTTAATCTTTTTCACTATCATTTGGACAATCAAACTCGCTTCCTTGTCAGATTATCAGAAATCAGCATTGTTTTAAAGATGTTATTTGATGGTTAATCCGTTCTTAGTCGTTACTTGAACACGTGCTGCCGTTTGATTGGAAAGTAATGGAACGGGACTAATGCTTATTCTACATATAGAGTCTCGATACACTTAGTTGTTTTTCAGTGGCGAGGGTGTCCAGCTTAAAAATTGTCAGCTCTGATGTTTGGAAATATAAATAAAAGCAACCTTAATGGGGGAGTTTCCAAAATTTCAAAAGTACTTTTTTCTGAAAGAACATGCCTCAAAACATAGAAATTGACCATTTTTTTATTTTTTGACACAGTTACATATTTTTTATGAATTATTTTAACCGATGCGCAGATGCTATTCCGAAAAAAAACATCTGCGCATGACGTCAGTGGTGCACGTAAGCGCGAAATCTAATTGGTTGTAGTGAGATGACGAAGGTCGTGACGTCACCGATTCCTGCGATTGGACAACTCAAGTCAAGCAAAATGGTGTTATTATTGGAAAGAGAGCTGTTAGGTGCACCACTGACGTCACAAAAACCAAGCCCATTTTCAAGGTAGGGAATTTAAAAAAAATTAATAAAAAATAAACTGTTGGGACAATTAAAGTATTTTCCGGGCCTATGTTATTTTTTTTATATCATTCTATCAATTTCAGTAAAAAAAGTAGTACTTTTGACTGAAGGAAACTCCCCCATTGATTTTGTTTTTACAAAATAGATTTGTTGATGAAATAAGTATCTTGAAATAGAGAGGAATAACTATAGTTTTATTATTAAAGTTTGATTTTGAGCTTCAAGGAAATTGTGCGAATCCAGAAACCACCCCTTTCCTACGCCAGTTGTCATAATAAGACATGGGAGGATTTCTTTTCTAAAGATGGACTAAATTCTTTAACAATCTGTTGCAGTCTATCTTCGAAATTTTCCCTCCTTGGTGTGAGGCCAAAAAGGCATTAAATAATTGAAAGTACTGTAACACTGTATTTAGTACTGTATTTATTTTTTACACTGTAAAAAGTAAATGTTGTTTCTACAGTGTAATACTGCTACTTTTATAGTAATTGTTCTGTAATAAACTGTAAAATTGCTAATTTTACACTAGTAAACTTTAAAATTGCTAGTTTACAGTAATAAACTGTAAATTTGTTTGTTTTACAGTTTATTACTGTGCATTTTACAATTTAAAACTGGAGCCTCTGCTACCAGTATTACACTGTAAAAATAACAATTTATTTTTTGCAGTATAGAAGAACAATTATGAAACTACACTCGGATGAAATCGCGGAAATCCTAATTCACTTAAATATAAAGCAATCAATTAACGGGAAGTTTTCTTTCAATAGCAAATCACATTGTGAAGTAGGTGTCGAAAAATTTAATCGTAAAGAGTCTTCAGAGAAATCGCTATCAAATGCTTTATTTCTGCGCTCAGGAAAAAAAATTTGATAATAATCGTGTAATGAAGCTACTGTGCAGTAAATTCATAGCTCATGAATTTAAACAGATCTAATAATAATTGTTTCGTCGGCTATTTAATGGGGTACTTTCGCCTGTTTTGATGGAACCCGTCTCATTAGCGACAGAAAACTCTCTGCGGGTTTCTGCTACCTGCACGTACTTAACAAATCTTCGTGTGCTGACTCTTCATCATTTTTAAATTCTGTCTCAGTGGGTGTGAATTTCACATTTCTCTGGTTTACACCAACAGCAGTAGCTCTCCTGTGATTCTATTTCGACTCATAGTACATTTGGCAAATCATGGTTCACAACATAAAAGCAATATCTGTTGGAGAAATAAATTACTGTAAATCCAGTGACTGCCTGGAAACGCAAAAAACGTGGAAAATGTAATAACACCAATGAAAGACCTAGAAATACTGCAACGAAGTAAGAGGCTCACACAAAGCAACTCCTATTTACTTTACTATTGAAAACTTTTTAGTATCGTTAGTAGTATTAATTGTATCATTAAAGTTCGTCAAATAGTAATTTAGTAACTTTAGCAGATAGATGACCTACTTTCGTGTTAATTTCAGTAGTCGAGCTCGATTATTAGAAAATTGGTTAAAAGAATGTACTAATGCATTTTTCACTGTACCAAACCGTTGTACTGCATTATTTTGATCCCGGGTAATGAAATATCCCGCTTATTGGAATTTATTTCGTGGCGAAATGACTATTCTACTAAGCGGGCTGGACTGTAGTAAAAATTATTTTTTTTTGTTCTTGGTATAGAATACCATGCAATACATAATACTTGGGTTCAAAGAAACGTCAGAAAACCGATGAGAATGAACATTTAGAATTAATTCTATCAATAAAGATCGTCAAATATTAATTAAATCGTTAACTTAATGCAGATAGAGGACTACTTTCCCTGGTTCAAGTCTCAATATTAACTACTCCTTTCTTTTGAATTAATAAATTTGATACTTTCAAAAAGGGATCTCAATTTTTATCTTGAAACTTTTTCCATGTTTTGTGTTCTCTTAGTAAAATTACCTATTCCTAAAATGAAAGTGGAAAATTGAGGATAGATTAAAGACACGTAATTTCTTTTAAACGAAATTATATTGAAAATAATATCAATAACAAAACAAAAACAATTATTTTTGCTTTCATGTCGAGACGGAATGATTAGCTTGGGTCTTCTTCAGCAATTTTGTATGAATGTTTTTCGTTGCACGCGTTAAGATAATTTGAAGATGGAACATCATTAAGTGCAGCAAACTCAATCATTCAAAGAAAAGAAGTAGTAAGCCATAACCCCCTTTGATGCAATGCAAAATTGAGCCCTATCCATCAGTTTAAAGTACTTTTATGCATATTTAATGCTCCCGAATCGAAACACATATTAAGCGAGTGACCACTGCCATGTAAAATTGATGCATCTTTTGATTCCATAATTTCTTTAGGCAGAAGAACAAGTCTAAAGCATTATCGTTCACTTTTGGATTTACTTTTGTCAGTGATACGAAATGCAGAAAAACATGCAAAAGCCTTTAATAAAACGCGTGCTACTCGGAAATTATGAGAACAACAAAAGATAGAAAACATATTGACAATATTGCGTGTATCTAAATTTTTGCCCTCATCACAATGGCGGCTTGTGGGTGATTGTGGGTAATCGAGGATGGTTGGTCAGTGCAGATCACGTGATTGCGTGTCGCCTCATTACAAAAGTTGTGCTATCGCCAGATGCGTGAGCAGATGCTCAATTTTTAGTTTATTTGCTTATGTTGCCCACAAACGCGTGGATTGGTTTTGTTCTACGTTTTTTTTTTAAAGCTGCGTCGAATAAATCACTTTTTTTTTTTCGTCCTGCGTGATTTCCATATCATCGTAGAACGTTATCCCACGCCAAATATTAACGTTTTCGAAGGTCTTACATTGGCTAAGTAAATAAAGAAACAGCATCAAATGTTGCAGAAAATTTGTGCGAACGACGGAAAGAGGGCGATCGTGAGTGATCATCCTGCCCGAAAACTAATTTCTTTATTGATTTCAGAAAAATCAAAGCTGCGTCGTGAACACTGCTTGCTGTGATAAAAGTACGCGGTTGTCAGATTGGGCAGAGTCTCTTTTCAAGAAAAGAATTATACTCTATCCGTCTCAAATTAGTCGCTACATTTAATCGAAAATGTTTACCCAAATTAATTGCTTCATTTGAATACTTTTGTACCAACCAGGAAACGGTATGACATTGTAGTAGTAAAAAAATTTTTAAATATCAGTCTAAAAAGCACTTTATGTTATCTCTCTCACCCAAACAGAGAAAAAGAGCTTCGCTCTAGTGCAAATTTTTATCACGATCTGTATCTGTATCTAAAAAGCATAGTAAAATATGTTTTTGGACGCATAAATTGTTTGCCGTAATGTTATCGAAATCTGAGGTCTTAAGACTGTTTAACAGAAGTCGCTAAATTTAGCGAGTTTCGGTGAGAAATGGCAAATTTCTTGCACCCACTTTGCAGTAGGATGTCCTACAACAGGCAGACGATGAAATCGCTTGGTATTTTCTCTTTCTCACCAAGTATTCAAATTCGACGACTTTTCTGAAAACTGAAACAGACTTTAGGATCTTTTATTTCGATAACGGGAGGAGGAGGTCAAATAGTTTATGCGTCGAAAAATTTCCCAACGTGCTTTTTTGAGTGCTATTTATTTTATTTATTTTTATTTATTGCACTACTTATGTGTACCCTGGTAAATATTGAAACTGATGCTTTCAGAGATATTAGGGTACTGAGCCATCAGTCTACCACATTTAGTTACCAAGCATTCCCTCCATAAATCAGTACCATATTAGTCTCAAAAATCCAGGTTTCATCAGGGCTGCGGAGTCGGAGTCGGAGTCGGAGTCGAAGAGTCGGAGTCGGACTGATTTTGGACAAAAGGAGTCGGAGTCGCTGGAAAACATGTCGACTCCGACTCCGACTCCGACCACCTCCGATTTGGATGCAATTTTATGGAGGTGAAAACATATCTTTGAAAGTAACAGATACAAATTTTCAGCGTCCAATATCCAAATCCTAAGCATCTAGGATCATTAAAAAGGGCTTCAAAATGGCGGGTCTGCTTTGTGAAACGATGTTTGGGCTTATGCAAATGAATAAAAAAATATTTGCAGCAAAAATGCAATGTGTTAAAATAAAGTCTGGCCATTTAACAAGAAAACGATTAGTTTTGTACGGAGTCAAATGACAAGAGCGGCACTTGTCTTTTGCTCTGGAGAAAATTCACTTTTTGGGAGGTCACAGTGGCCTCCGATAGTTGAGGTAAATGTGGTGAAATTACCTGCGAGAATTCTTGAGAAAATTTAACTTTTTGAGAGGTCACAATGACCTCCCATAACCTCCAACTGGGATACCCCAGTTTGCTACCCCCCCCCCTAAAGTGAGTCCTGGCTACGACTATGAATAAAAATGAAACTTTTAAAAATGGACTTAATATTTCAACCTTTGTTTAGGGTTTTTCCCTCTTCACATTTAGGTTAAAAAAATAAATAATACAAAAAAAAAAGCTGGAGTCGGGAGTCGGAGTCGGAGTCGAAAGTTTTAAAATCCCGGAGTCGGAGTCGGAGTCGACCATTTTTCCTTCGACTCCGCAGCCCTGGGTTTCATGCACTCTTCAGACACACCTCACTTTGTTAGGGCTCT
>JAXGGA010010027.1:0-48818 GCA_038373865.1 Uloborus plumipes | reverse complement strand
CATTTACGTCAAATTCAAGGTAAAATTAAAAGTCAAAAATTCTGAAGAAGATAAATATATGTTAAAAATTAGTAATGTAACTATTTTTTGTGATTTTCATATTGGTTGTGACCAAAAAACATCATTACAAACAAATAAAATGTATCAAACACCATGAGTGTTGAGTTATTAGGCAAAATCTGCTGTGTAAAGTTTTTTTTCACTGCGAGACGGGGGGGGGGGTATGAACGACCATTAAAGTGACACAAATTTTTAAAAAATAAAGGTTGGATCTCCAATTATCTTGCTTCGTAATTTAAACCCGCCCCGGCTGTGCAACGGTACGCGATTAGTCATTCAAAAATTAATGAAAAACGTGATCGAAGCCAGGATTTTAAATGGCAAGTTCAGAGGTGAAAATATACTCATACCATGGATTCCTATCACGGGACGCGGAAGCGTCCCGCCCCGCCAAGAAAACTAAATACAAGCCGCCAAGAAATTTCCGTCGCCAAGAAAAATGTGAAAGAGCGACTAAGGACTGTTTACGCGAGTAACCAAACAGGGGTTTTCACCCCTGTGTATCTCAGCCCCATAAAAATCCCTAGAGTTCATTTTTGGTATACTCAATCTCCAGCGGCCCCTGACGGCACATACTAAAGCAAAACATCCAGGACCCTCAGGGGGAGGGGTGATAAAGATTAAAAAATCGCTATTTTTCGCACTTTTTAAAAATTTTTTGACAGGGGTTCAGACTAAACGGTAACTCGGATTGAGCTCTGCTTTTGCACCCACATTTATTTTGTCCCAAAGCTCGGCATAGGGGGTTTTTCGAACCCCCACCCCCTCCTCCCTCGTTTTTATTTTCCGTATCTTTTCTCCCCGGGGGTCTTTAGTGTTGATTTTTTGTATGAATATTCTCGATGAGACATTGAGGACGTTTTCCCAAAATTTATCCCCCGGGGTCATCTCACCCCGGAGTTATTAATGCTTAAAATTGGTCCGATTTCTATCTACTAGCTCTGTTCAACATCTGAGCATTTATGTTGTCATTGTTGGGCGACGAGGAAAGAAAACTCAATGATTTATAATTTCATCTGTTGCCAATTTCTATTTGTTAACAAATAAAATATTTGTAATTGATTTTATTGCATAAGGCTTTTAAAAGGGATTTTCAATTTAGTTCATTTTAATATGAGATCGGCAGTAAGGGTTGGGGTTTTTTTTTTTTTAACTTTTAATTTAATCGTAGTATTGTTAGCAACCAGCTTTGTTTTGTGTCGGTTCGGGTGGTACATTGTGATTAATTTCAAATTTATCCTAGACTGAAGAAGATCCTTGAACTTTTGCACCAAATGCATGCCGCCAAGAAAACTACATATGTCGGACCGCCAAGAAAAATGTTGAAGGGAAAAAAATATGCAAAGTAAATTTTGAAGAGAAAAAAAAAATAGGCAAAGAAATAATATTAATGCAAAAACATGTGATATCTTCCCAAAAACAACAGTGTTGTAAAAAAATCCCCCGCCAAGAAAACCTTAAATACTCAGCCTTAAAAAGTTATGATATCGAGTTTTCCCGCCGAGTTTGTGGCAAACTACAACTAACCTGTATATATAGTTCTTTTAAATTGTTTTCAGTCCTGCCAGGGGGGAAGTTTTTACTCATTAAGCAACCACCTCACAAGACAAAACTTCTCGTCTGGCAGGACTGAAAACAATTTAAAATAACTATACATACAGGTTAGTTGTAATTTGGCACAAACTTGGCGGGAAAACTCGACATCATAACTTTTTAAGGCTGAGTATTTAAGGTTTTCTTGGCGGGGGATTTTTTTACAACACTGTTGTTTTTAGGGAGATTATACCTACAGATGTGCCAATTCAATTCAAACGTATTCAGTTTCCGATTAGATTGGCATTTGCAATGACTATCAACAAATCCCAAGGTCAAACGATGTCTGTTTGTGGCTTAGATTTGAGAACACCATGTTTTTCACACGGACAATTATACGTGGCATGCTCTCGAGTGGGTAAACCATCCAGTTTGTTTGTGTTAGCTAAAGATGGACTAACAAAAAATATTGTTCACGCTATAGCATTAAGAGATTGATATTGTTTAATAGTGTTACTGTCGTAATTGTTTAATTAATGATATATAATTTTAAGGAATAAATTATAATAACTTAAAAATAATGTTTGCCTTTTGTTATTTTTATATTCCCTCATCGTTCATAGCGCTCCATGCTTATTTCACGCATATACCACATTCTAACGTACATACAATATACACATTCTACCATACATACATACATACTTACAATAAGTAAGCTATTTTTTGTCTACACTAGAAATTACTAGGAAATTATTAATATGGCAAAACAACGATTGCCGGGTCAGCTAGTATATACTACAGAAATATGTAGTGACGCAAAATTATCGGGACTGGCAGTAAGATACCCTAAATGGCTGCACTTATGTATTCAAAATTATTGTACCTGAATATATTACAGATTATTATAAATTTTGCACCAGTATTAACGAGTTCAAGTATGTAAATTTAAAGATATCTATATTCTGACAGTTGCACAAATTTTATTTGTCCCACGGAGTATTTTTGACTATCATTTTTCCTTTAAATGCGTTTATGTAATCTGTTCAAATACCAGGAGTGAAACTTTATTAATGGCAATTATTTATTTACTTTTAATGAAAAAGTGCCATATGCCACCAAGGTTTACTGCCCTTTAATATAGTCACCAGCATTGTGTATAAACCGTTTATAATATGGAAGGTACGATTGGACATCTGTAGCAGGGACTGTTCTGGCAGTAGTTTGAATTGAGTGGTTTATTGTCGTATGAACCTCTGGAGCAGTTTTCAAACTACTTCCAAGAGGTCCTTTCTTCGTCTTAGGGAAGTCAAAACCACCAATAACTTACCGACTTAAAGGTATTTTAAGTCAGTAGTGACTTTTTGACTGAGTCTCTAAAATTATTTAATCGCTTCGTGGAATCTGCTTCAGAACTGTTCTAGAGATTCCTGCGGTAGTAGATCGCTCCAGCCGAATAATTGACAGACCAAGCGCTGCTATAGGTGTCCTATGACTTCTACATCGTTGGAAACGAGCTTATACATGGATTTGCACCCCGTTTGTTGATGACTATATTGAAGGAAAGTAACCATTGGTAGCAATATGTTACTTTTGTATTAGGTGTAAATAAGTAGTGGCCCCTATAAAAGTTCAAAACTTCGTCTAATAACACCAGAGTTAAGAATCTAAAAATAATGTCGTTTCTTTTTCCCCAAATTATTACTGCATATCAAGCAAAATCGTAAAGCTGAATAGCCAAAAAAGTCATGCGCAGCAAAATTGCCTTTTGTGTTGCAAGTTATTTTCAAAGTTTTCCTTGTAAAATGAGCTTTTGATTGTTATTAAGACTTAATAAAAAACACTTTAACACATAAAAAAATATATAAAGTCTTCTTTAGGAGAAAAGTAGCACCTTAAAATACTATAAAAAGCACTTCAATGTTTACTGGTGAAAGTCTTGTCTAACAACGAAGCATCAGCACAGAATAAGTGAGAATTCTAAAAAATCAGGCGCACAATAGACAAAATTTAATTCGATCTATAAAAGTCAGTCGAATGAAAGTATTTTCCAGGAATAGAATTGTATGAGAAGACAGAAAAGATTACCCTTGTGCAACAATATTCAAGCGACATCGAAACAATAAATATCTCGGATGCTATACTTTTGGTGAGGGAAATCTCTAAAGCTAGCTATTAAAATGCATTTTGGAGTGCCTATCGCTGCAAATCAAGGATTGGATTATTCAAAGTGACGTGAATTGCCTTCCGTCTATGACAGCATTGCGACTGCAAGTATTTTTTATGCTGCTTCCTGAATTTACTTAAAATGATAAAGCATTTTATCTATTCGCAATGCAACGGTGAACTTAAATTTTATTCATAAGCGAAGGTCAAGTGCATGCTTTGTAGTTTTGAAGATGGAGATCTTTGGGTGCAAGCTTTAATAAAGGGGTCATTGAATGCAACGTTTATTTACCGAAATAATCGAGTGTCATGTTATTAAGCATAAAAATAGCCTCATGATGAAAATGGTTGTGACAAACTTGCAGAATGACATGCAAAATACAAAGACCTCAGTTATGTCATCCAAAGCATGTAGTTCTACCCTAGCCCTGGCTCAAGGGCAGTAACTTATTGCTTGTTGCTGAATGACTTTTGGTACAATCCAAATGTTTTAGGTCATTAAAATTTCAAAAAACGACTTTCGGTAAGAGTTATATGCACGTTAAAGCTTATGGGCACCAAACAAATGAAGGGGCAAGTGGATAAAGGTGATGTGTGACATTTTTTAAAGTTGCTACAAAAAGCTTTCAAAAAAAAAAAAAATGCTGTGTTATATTTTTAATCGATTTTTTACGGGTAAAACGGGGTCATATTCTTGGTTGCCAACCATTTCTGCGACTAAGGGGACATGATACTGTTGGACTAATCAAATTCATTCATGGTTAAAAGTAAGTTTCAAAAATTGTCATATATCACCTTTATCCACTTGCCCCTTCATATCTACATATACAATTCCTGATTCCTACAATTGCTTTACAAATTTTATTTTTGCATATTTATTCAAGTCATATGATCTAGTTCAAAGAAGAAATAGGGGAGCTTTCTTCATTTGAATACATAAAACATATTTTTTAACTTTCCAAATGGAAAAAAATGATATGCAAGAGTTTGAAACAGGATCAGTCTAAAATCGACTGAATAGCAATAATCAGACTCTTCACACTTGCTTGTGTATGGATAACACATTGCTATCTCTATTTAACATGTTGCGTGATGGAACTATTGACTAATACTTAAACCTCTTTTAAACTACACTTAAATGTATTCCCTAAAATAAGTACCTTAATCCTTTTAAGTAGTTTTCCGTTAAGGACTTTTTTTAATAATGCCTACATTTTATAGAGCAGTGGTTCCCAAAGTCCAGACCTCCGCGGAACCACCCCCCCCCTGAAAAGTTACTAAAGCAAGGATTTAAAAACATCTTTGCTTTTCCTTCAAGTGACGTTCAGCTACAGTTATTCACATTATATATGAACAGTGATTGTTGGTAAATATTTTGCCTAAATGAATGAGATATGTAAAGTTCTATAACGAACATATTTTAGTAGTGAAAATTTTGTTACATTATTATAGAAAACTGGTTTATTTTAGAGCATAAAGTATTCAGTAACATAAGAGCCAATATTTAGAAAAGTGCCAATTTAAAGTTGGAGTTTTCTGAAAAAAAAATTTTTTTTCAGAAAAAAACTAATATTGGATTTTAAGTCTAAATTGGGTCTAAATGCAAGAAAATAAAAGGGGGGAGGTCAAGGAAGTTATTTACCCCCTCCTTAGATTACTCACTTTTAAGCCGTTACAGATCTGATGAATGTTACAGATCTGATGTTAATATGAGCTACATATTTGAGTTTATGCTTTCAGTATTCGTTAACATCTCTAAATATGATATCATTTCCTTGCATTTTTAACATAGAATTAAGATAATTATATTAAAATATATATATTAGGCTAAAAAGTCAAATTTCATTATAAAAAAGCATTTCTTGGAAATAAAAATGAGCGATAAGGTTTTTAGATAAAATAAATTATGAGATTCCCAAATCCAAGCTAATAAAACATTTGTTTTGTTTTGAAACAACACACAACTTCAGCTTTTTCAACACACAACTCTGCTGCTAGCTTTTCTTTAATTAGTTGCAGGAAATTTAATTTCTTGATCAGAAATTCAAATTTAGCATGCTAGTTATTATCTAGTTATTTAGCGAAGTTATGAGAAATTGAAGCACCAAAAAAATAAATAAATAAATAAAATAATAATAATTAATTAACTTAATTTCTGCAGTGTCACTTTTTCTTATTTTACTAACTTCTATTGTAAGGTCATACAAACCACAAATGAAGCAATTGTACTAAAAACTCATTGCTTTTCATTTTTTAAGAACAAAAATATTCAATATATGGCTAAAACCTATGATTTTTGCTTTTTATAATTCTGAAACGTGTGAGTTAGTTCTGTAACATATTCGCTGTTTTTCAATGTTACCGCTCTGACTGTTACCGATCTGACAAACTGACAAAGTTTTTTTTTTTATTTCCGAGTCGATCGCACTAAACCAAAATCAAACACGTGGTTTTTTCACTTGTAATAAAGGACTATACTTATATATAAAATAATTTTTAAAATAATAAAAACTGCGCATTTTAGAGCGTGTTACCGATCTGATGACTCAAATGACACACATTTTATAAAATCACTTTAAAAAATCTTACATACAATTTTAGATGCAGAAATGCAAATTTTTAATTACGATTCGATAAAACATCCCACCAGGTACTCAGTATCACGTGGTATAGGTGCAGGAAATGATTTTGGGAGCCTAAACATAGATCGGAAGTTATTGTTACCACTCTGACGGCGGAACTTGGGACACGCTTATTTCGCATCGGCTAGAAAATCAGAAATCGATTAAAACAAAAATGAAGTAAAATATTAACAAAGGGGTAAAAATAGAATCGTTTTTCGTGCAAGTGCGTTTTTTTTGGGAAGTTAGAAAGTGCGCATGACCTGTTTGCATGCTAAGCTTTGCTACTGGGGACACGTTACAGATCTGATTTTTGATGTATAAAAACAATATTTTCTGAAGAAAAAAAATTTTTTTTCTGATTTTATTAGATGAAATGAAAGCAGAACCTTGTCTTCTTTCTGTGGAAAATTATTTTTTTAACTAGTTATTGAAATACTAGTGAAAATTCACTTGGGACTCAAATTGGCACTTTTCTAAATATTAGCTCATAAACAAAACAATGTTTCAAGAAATAACATTAAGAAGTCTCTGTTGGGAAATATTTTCCATCGTCAAACGAAATAATGAAATGCAATATCTGTTTCAGAACAAAGAACAAAATCATCTCAAGGCAGTTACTTAAAAGTGAATTCCTTTTGGCAATGTCAAATTGGTAGTTCATAAAATGAAAATTAATACTTTTATTTAATTCACTCGAAATTCAGTTAGAGAATAATTAATTGAAACTTGACTAGCTAAGAAATAACATCATCTTGAGAAAGCAAGTCTAAATTCCAAATTATTAAGAAATTCGAATTTTAATGACAGCCTTTGATTGATATTCAAGCAACATTTTGTTGTTATGAAAATGAGCTAGTAGCATCTAATTAACGTCATCAGAAAATGTATTTAGTACTTCTGTTATACTTTTTTCCTTAAAATTTCAGTGTGAATGAAAAATGAATCATTATTTGATTGTAACATTTATCTTTACCAATGATAAAATATCTATGTGGTAAACGAAGTTGCAAACGATGCAATTTATATCTACGTTTTTTTTCTTTTTTCATATTTTCTGTTTTTTACACAAAAGCAGTTTTGTATATGTTGCTTTTTAACGAAAATATACAAACAAGAAAAAGTGAAAGTAAAACCACTTTTTATCTGTAAAAAATAAACAAAAAAAGGAAATCCTTACTTTATCTGTGAAGTTGTTTTTAAAAATGTAGCAAAAATCATATTAAAATGACGTCTTTTCGCTCACGGCTTGCTAATCCTCCATAAAATCAAGCCATAAATAATTAGCCAGTACAAAAACAATTTTGTAAGAGTCAACCGTGTCTATAAATTCTGTAAAACATATTTTAAAATGCTATTAGATTCCACAATTCAATGTCAAATGTACCAAACTTCAAACAAATTTAGATAAAAAAAAATCCAAGCTGGAAAAAGTTTCAAGCTGATAGCTACTTAAAATCTTTATTTATGATGATTATATATGTTTAAATATTTGCACAAGATAAGAAAGGCATTCGTTTTCTTTTCAGTAGAGATAATTGGAAAAGGATCGTATATCTGCTGGCTATGAAATGTCAAAAATAATATCTTACTAGAAAAGAAGAATCTTTGCTTAAAGTTTTAGTCCATTAAACTGGAATAATATTTTAAAGTTTAATCTAAAGCGTGTTTTATATTATATGTGATACAAAGTTCTTAAACTTTTCGAATTAGTTTCATGAACTAAATTCTGAATATTTAACTCGTTTTATGAGCAAATTCATTTATTTGACTAACCTTTGAAGTTCAATTGAAAAATGTTTGCTTGTGAAGTTAATGCATGTCAATTTATAATTAATCTTTTGACGGCTTAAACTATTGACTAGATTCTGCAAATTGTAGAAAACACATTTAAAAATTGAAGAAGAATCAAAAGGAATAAGAAAAATAAATGGAAATTTATGTTTTTTTGAGAGATGTAAAGAAAAATAATCCTTTCTAACTCATAAAATTTTAAAGCTTCACTTTAAAGATTTAATTTTTCTCTCACATTCAGGAGACAAAAAACGCTTCAATGACTTCCAGGCAATCAGAAAGTGGAAGCCATTGCTACAACTGAATCCATTTATCCAATTTGGGTTTGAAGTATTCATTTGTCTAAGGTTTACCAAAGAAATAAGGTCATAAAGTATGATCCTTTAAAACAAATGTATTTATCTCCTTCCCAATAATCTTTTCAAAGATCACTAGAAAACAAGAAGTTCTCATGATGGAATATTGCCGAGAATATAAATATTGAACAGTACACAACCTGAGAAACATATTTCCAATTTGATTAGAATCACTCAGATTAGGCATCAACAATTTTATTTTTTAACTTTCCAAATGGAAAAAAAATGTTATGCAAGAGTTCGAAACAGGATTCTTCCAATACGAGAAATCGTTTTCTTTTTTTAGAGAAAAACAACAATTAAAGAAAGAGATAAAAAGAAAAATATTACGTTATTTTTCTTTGTTAGGAAAACATTTTTTTCATCATAAAATTTGAGTTGCTGCGAAAGGCATTTCGGTACGCATTTCACATAGCGTGATTCATATCCATCATTTATTATAATTTTGTTATGTGATCTAATTTAAAATAAAAGACAAATGACTTTTAAAGTGCATCTCGAAATAAAGCAATTGTAAGTCTAATTGAGTCAAAGATTTGAAGAAAACTAATTAAATAAATTTTAAAAGATAATTCTGTACGAAAGTTTGTATTATGTAGGTTTGGCAGTATTTATTTCATATAATATTATACTCTAACCAGCTTGATGAATACAAAACTTTCAATCAAAAAACTAAGCTAAAGTGATGATTTTTGGTATATCTTTCAAATAAAGGGAACGTAACATGGCTTTCATTTTTATCGAATGTACTTCAATCAGACTGCATTTAAAAAAAAAAAAAAGAGTGTATTACTAAAATTTTCAACAGAGGAGTTAAATTAAGCAAATAAATTAATCAGTAGTTTATAAAATATAAGTTGGAAAAAACAATATTTTATAGACAATGCAAGCCTATTCGAAAAAATACACAAAACATAATTGAGAGCTAATGAGAATGGTTATATAGTTAACGCATAGCGTCCAAGGATTTATACAATTATTGCTCATTGGAAAACCTCTAGTTGATGCAAAGCCGTTAATAAGTTTAATTTTACCGTTTCTTTGCTGCAATTAATCATTTTAGGTTGATCTAATATGAAGTAAGAACTCAAGATTTGTGGAAAAAAATAACTGAAGATGAATTTTTCAATTTCCTTGGGGCACATGCTTTTACTGGCAGAACAGGCACAAATTTAAAGCACTTTATTTTTTAGCATAGTGTCATAAAACTAAGTGCGTTGCTACTTGAATTCCCCAAAAAAATCTTTCTCGCTGAAGAAAAGACCAATATGATGTTCATATTGCTCCTACAAATTTAGATGAAATATAGCAATTTTTCAAGTTCGATTTTCTTGTAATCCAAACAATACAGTTTATAAACATGATGCATTATATTTACTTCTGGATTTTTGAGAGCTAAATTGTTTTAATCGCTTTAAAATGATCTACTACGTCAGGTTTATTGGCGTTTCGATTCATTTTCTTACCAAAAGCAATTAACAAAACGCGACATATAAATGATAAAATATTTACAACATATTAATTTTACATGTTCCTCACAAATTTCATGCACAAGTGAAGAGATAATGCAATGTGATTTAAAAAATCTTCTTTCTATTAGGTGTAGAAAGTAAATTGCTCTTTAGATAAAGATAAGCATAGATCAATAGCTTTAGTTGTCTTTTTGAATTTTTTTCTTAAAGCACCATTAGAGTTGCAATCGTTTACAAATCTTGAAAAGAATATTAAAATGTGTGGAAACATTTTATTACTAATAAAAATTTAAAAAAATGTGGAAAGAAAAGAAGTGAAAAGAATAGACAAAAAGCTAAACGTAGCACATAAACGATTACAGTAATAAAAATTCCATGAAAACACGAAAGGGAGAAAGAATTGATTTAAAAAGCTTTTAAACACAGAAAAATATATTTTGAGAATGAAAGCAGTGCGCTTATATATACAGAGCAAAAAAAAGTGAAATTTTAATTTTCGTAAAATAAAAATTATTTAAAAGTTCCAGCACCAAGTAATCTTCATGTGATTATAAAATAATTTTCAAACAAACCTTTTAATCTTGTTAAGCTCGACTAGAAAATAATTTTCACTTTATGAACCTTCTGCTGCGTGAACTCTTTCGAATATTCTCAGATGATGTAACAGTAAAGTACTGAAGAAATTATGATAAAGCATAAAATATTCTTATTTCTTAATTTTTTATGATTTTTCTCAGAACATACATTTTGCATAGTTGCGTTACATAGAGCTATTCGTAATAAATTCTCATTATTTTTCCACACATGATATAATGGTAAGTACAAATTAACTCCAAGACTAAACACAAAGCAAAATAATAATACCATAGAAGAACACTTTTAACATTCTACAAATCGTTATGATTCCTTATACCAAGAACTGACTAAAAATAAGTTGTCTTCAAAATAAATTAATTTAATTTAATTTAACGGACGGTGCGTATTTCGAAGACTATTCTTTTGAAATTTTAAAAATTTCGAGCACCTTTCATACAGAATTTAATGCGTTATCAAAAACAGTTTTCACGTCACTTATCAATATGTATATTCAAATTTTAGTTAGCATTGTTAAAGGATCAGTACATTTCTTTTTGAAGGATAAAATTAACAATATTCGGTGCTTCAAATTTTCGAAACTTTGTCGTCATTAACAGAACAAAAGATTATCGAACAAAAAATTAAAAAAAAAATATTCAATCACTTTTTTTTTACACATTTCTTTCCTTTTTTTTTCATCCTAATTACAATCTCCAGTTTCTACAAAAATATATTAGATGAAGTACCATTTATTTGATTTCAATATAAAATTATTTTGAAGCACTTGCAATGCGTTTCTAGAAATTATTTAGATCACAAATAATATTCCATTATGCTCACTTGGAGCAACGCAGAAACTTCCTGTGTTTTTTGCTCCCTGAGCTTTCACCTTGAGCAACTACTTTCGATATTTACTCGTTTCACAAAACGAATGAATGAAGCAGCTAATATAACATGCCCTTGCGTGCCATTGCTTCATTTGTTTTGTATTGTTCAATTACTCTAGCTTTAGACAACCGTAATGACATTTTCGACCACGTGATGGCACGTTTAGAGGGAATCGTTATTGACGTAATGATGCATAACAGACTTGAAAGAACGAATTTCAAACATTTCATACGCATCCATCATATCATATACATTAGAAATGATCCATTTATAGAGCTACACGGTTTTTCTCTTTCTTCTTTTTCCTGAGAAGAGAAAAGTGTACTATAAGAACTACACAGGGGTGAGTTTGACCGAAGCTGCCATACGAAAGGGGGTGACAGAACAGCCCAGTTGGGACATAGAAAACGAAATTATCGTGTCCTATTCGTAACCGTAACCGAGTTATGGTAAATTTAAGGAAAATGAGGAAAAAAACAAAATTCTGAGAAAAAGATTAATTTCTGAGATTTCTATAAAATCTACATGGAAAACAAATACATATTTAGAACGAGCAGACTAAATGCTATAAAATGACGCTTTTCTCCATCAAGATTGTCGCACTTTCCAGCAAGTTACAAGCTTTAAAACATTGGAAACACTCAAATTTGAAATGACGCCTAAGTCTTCAATCGAAATTTTCAAAAACAACCGTGTGAGCTACAACCGATCAAATCCACTAAAAACTGGCCCATTTCACTAGATTACAGATGATACAACAAAAAATCATATTGAGCTTCAAGTTCAACAGATATTCCGGCTTTTGTTGGAAACAGTATGAAAATCGTCCTTCGTCAGAATAGGGAAACCAGCGAGGAGTCATACTTTTATGTTCTAAATTTTCTATTTCATGAAAGTGTACTGTTTCTTTTATTCAATAAAAGGAAAGTTTTATAGCTAAATATTAAATTATAACACTTTATTAATTAACAATCACAACAGAAGATATCAACAAGTAAAAAACAAAGGAAGCAATACCTTAACGCGCAAAGAAAAATGCAAAATTTACCCATTAATGCCTGACATTTTTTTTCCAAAGATATTTTGTATACTGGTTAAAAAAAAGTGTTTAATGGGCAGGAAAAATAATTTTAAAAATATTACGTAAAAATAATTTTTTTTTATTAAGGAAAGAAAAATCGTCCCTTAAAAGTTACGATCGACCCCAGAGAGTACATACTTTTTTTACTAAAAAAATTTTATGCCTAAGATATGATATTTGAAAAAACATTTTATAAGAAGAAGAATTAAAATCAGCAATTAACATAAACTGGGAAGCTGGGAATAACTTTGAAAACTTATCT
The DNA here is from genome assembly GCA_038373865.1 of Uloborus plumipes. NCBI lineage: Eukaryota > Metazoa > Arthropoda > Arachnida > Araneae > Uloboridae > Uloborus > Uloborus plumipes. The sequence continues at coordinate 36,012 of JAXGGA010010027.1, read as the reverse complement.
TTTTTACTTGAGATTGTAAACGATGTCATTTTTGATGAAGATCATATTATAGCGGCTACAGAACACACTTTACAATGGTTATGTGCTGCAATCTATTGATAACGAATTGAAACAATACCAAGGTACTAATTGAACACTATTATTTGGTTTAAATGTTCATTTTGGGGAAATTTAGACCTTTTTTTGGACCGTCCCTAAAAAAGGAAGCTAGGCATTAATGGGTTAAAAGAGTTACATTAACATCTATGAGTGCATTTACATGTAAGCAATCTTTAAAATTTCCGAGAGCTACTGAAATTATCATCCCCCACACCTGATTGATGCATTAGGACTTTTACGAGCGGGAACTACCATCGCTGTCATTGAAATTTCATTTCTCACTTTAGTAGCAGGGGGAATTGGGGGGGGGGGATTTCCGTAGCTCTCGGAAAATTTGAAGATTGCTTAAATGTAAATGCACTCATAGATGTTAATGTAACTCTTTTAATTTTGCATTTTTCTTTGTGGAAAGCGCGTTAAAGAAACGCTTCCTTTGTTGATATCTTCTGTTGTGATTGTTAACTTAATAAAGTGTTACAATTTAATATTTAGCTATAAAACTATCCTTTTATTGAATAAAACAAACAGTACACTTACATGAAATAGAAATTTTAGAATATAAAAGTATGACTCTTCGCTGCTTTCCCTATTCTGACGAAGGACCATTTTCCCTACTGTTTCCAACAAATGCCAGAATATCTGCTGAACTTGAAGCCCAATATGATTTTCTGTTGTTTCATCTGAAAGCTAGTGAAATGGGTCAGTTTTTAGTAGATTTGACCGGTTGTAGCTCACAAGGTTGTTTTTGAAAATTTCGATTGAAAACTTAGATGTCATTTCAAATTTCAGTATTTCCAATGTTTCAAAGCTTGTAGCTCGCTGAAAAATGCGACAATCTTGATGGAAAAAGTGTCATTTTATAAAATTTAGTCTGCTTTTTCTAAATATGTACTTGTTTTCCACGTAGATTTTACAGAAATCTCAGAAATCTGTCTTTGTCTCAGAATTTTGTTTCTTTCCTCATTTTCCTTAAATTTACCATAACTCTGTTACGGTTACGAATAGGACACGATAATGGCTGGTTCTTTGTTGCCCCTGGGCTGTTCTATCACCCCCTTTCGTATGGCAGATTCGGTCAAACTCATCCTGTATATAAATAAATATGCAAAAGTTATAGCTAGTATATAAAAAGTTGATTTAAAACCGGTTAATGAATACATATATATACCAGGTGGTTATAAATTAACGTGAAGTGTTTGAAGCCCTCTAGCACGCGAAGTACTGGGCGAAACATTGTCAAATTTTATGAGCACAAAATCCCATATTAGACCATGGAATTTTGATTTCTGATATAAAAAAAAATAGTTTAAAAAATCGTCAGCATGGGAAATTTTGGCGCTGCAAAAGTATTATTCTGATTATCGAAGAATTAAATGTTACTGACAAATCGTGCATCCATTTTATTTGCAAAAGTGGCTCTTTTGTCACAAATGTGGTTCTACATGATCACGATTGTGAAGTTGCAAGAATTCCCTACGATGCACAACATTTTCCGCGGCAGCTCGTACCATCAGAAATGATTTCTCTGACTTTTAAAGTTATGATATCTTTTTAAACGTGATATCAGAAACATTTCTTTGATACCCAGCACTTTTCAGTGCACAGCATTATCATTTTTATTTCACTGGTAATACAGCTTCACTAGCAAAGCCCGCAAGGTAAGAGCTATTCAAACGCAACTCTCTGGGCTCAGAATGATGAGAATTCTATCAGTCCGTCATTTTATACTGATGATCGCTAAATGCAACGCGTTTATGCAAATTATTGCATTATATTTGGTAAAATGCACCGCTATTTTCTTCCTGTTGATTTTTTTAATAGGAAATTCTACGGCGATCATATTAAACCTCATTTGCGAATAACAATCATTTTTTCTTCGCGAAATTGATTTGAACAGCATTTTTTCAACTTTAATTTGCGATATTAACAGTAATACGCTTTTACAGCGCCAAATTTTCCCCTGGTGGCGATTTTTTAAACTTTTTTTTTTTCAGAAATCAAAATCCCATAGTCTAATATGTGTGCCAATGAAATTTGACAATGTTTCGCCCAGTACTTCGCGTGCTAGAGGTCTCAAAACACCTCACGTTAATTTATAACCACCCTATATATACAGTGTATAATTATTTTCCTTTACTTTAGCTTTTTTCTGGCAGCGTAGTATTTATACGTTTCTTTTTAAATAAAACCCTTTCAACTATCTACAAGATACTATACAGACGTCTAGTGGCTAGATTCTTTAATAGTTCGAATGTTTATGTATTTATTCCCCTCTAACTTGTATTTTTGATTGCTTTAGTGTTGATGTTTTACAGTTCTTGCGTTTATGCACATTTTCATTCCTTTATATCGCTGTGCTTAAATTGTTCTAGTGTTGATTATTTTACTATTCTTTATAAATTTTTATGTTTGTTACCATTGTTTGTTCTAATTATTTTCTGAGCGTCAGTTTCATGTATATGTGATACATGAAGGCGTAAAGGATGTAAAATCAAGTACCTTTGCAAAAAAAAAAAGACTATCTACAAGGGACGAAATCGTGCACTTGTTCCACTAAAGCATTACAAATGCAACTTATCGTTTGAAGAAGAAACAAATAATTACGGATCTTATTTTGTTTGTAAAATAGAACAAAGAAAATTTTATATGGATGAGAAAAACTCCCAAAATATTCAATGTTGCAAATCCCTTACTATAGGAAATGACAAAGATTGCAGCTTTACGAAAAAAAAAAAAAAACATCTTTCCCACTGAAAAAAAAAACATAGCATTCACTGAAACAATTTGTCCAAACATAACCCAGAATTATGTCTTTTGAAATGAAAGGGAAAAAAAAAGGAGAATAACATTTACGAATAAATAAAAAGTTCGACCGATGTTTTGTAAAATTTTCTATTCAAATACCGTCTCGGAAATGATTCTAACCATGGGATCAAAAGATTTAGAAATGGTCTGTCCAACTGTTTCCCAACATCTTCGCTTTGTATTTACTCAAGTGAAAGGGAAAATATTCAAAATTTCAAGAATAAAATAACGAAAATTCAAAATGAGGGAATTTACATGGAAAAAATGAACGAAAAGAAAAAGATCTTACAGAAATTTATCGCATACAATCACACAAATAGCATGAATAATGCTGAAAACTATTTGCAAATTACTATGCGCTAGAGGGACAGTATTGCAAAAAACTACGTACAATCTGTACAAATTAAGTAAACCATCATGTTTAAAAGAAAAATACACACCAAAAATGTTGAAAATAAAATGCGTTCGGTTAAAATTAAAGAAAACATCGTGCGTTTAAGAAAATTATGTATCGGGTAGTAAAAATAACTTTTCAATGCAAAATGTGAAGCAAATTCAATTTGTATTTCTCTTAAAAAACAAAATACTTATCGCTATAAATATGCTATATTAACTTTTCAATAGATAACAAATTGTACTTGAAGATTGCTTAAATCCCTTCTAACCCTAAAATAACGTAAGCGTAACCAAAAGGAAAATGTTGCGTAGATTATTTTCAATTTAAATTATAATCAATTAAATTTCAATTAAAATTTAACTTTTTGTCTTATTTATTTTTTAATTCATTGTATTGGTAATTGCGTAAGTCGATGTATCACATTTTATTGAGTAACATTATGAGTGAAATCCAGTTACAACAAATATCAATATAAGGGAATATCTGATTCAACAGTAAATGCTCAAGTAAATGCTCAGTCCCGTTTAAACTTCCTGAAGTTTAAATTTATTTGTCCAATTGTTTAAATTCCATTACACCAAAATTCTGGTTGCAACGAACAAATTTTTAAGTCTCTTAAAGTTTATTTTAACGGGATGTCACTGTGTACTCTTTATTGTCTACTGTTGAAATTTAATTGCCATATTGTTTAAATGCTTTTACACCAGAATTCCGGATATAATGAACAAAATGTTCAGTCTTTTAAACTTCGTAATAAAGAGATTTCCCTGTATGCTGTTCACTGTCTATTGTTTAAATTTAATTGCCCTATTGTTAAAAATGCATTACGGCAAAAATTCTGGTTACAATGAACAAAATTTTGTCTCTCGAAGCTCGTTGCAATGGAATTTTGTTGCAGTATCGTACCTAGGCGATCCAGCGCCAGTGGGGGGGACTTAAGAAATTGCGCCCCCTCCTAGTTGAATAGATAGGAGGTCACTGTGACCTCTCAAAACAATTCCTTATTCAGAAAATTTTGATGGATTCGGCAAAATGTAAAGACAATATTGCAGCTTTGATATCCTATTTTCTTATTAAAACATTTTTAATGATGCCCAATCTTCCTTCTCATTAGATGTTTCATTATGCCGTCCAGTTCTTTTTCTTACCATTTTTTTTTCTTTAATATTTTTTTACAAATAAAAAAAAAACCCTTAGCTTTTCTTAATCGGTAAAAATGCCGTCCCTTTACTGCTGCGCCTGTAGAAAGAGCCACTCCTGTGAAGCCCTAGATACGCCAGTTTCGTTGTATGCCTTTAATTATCTATTGTTTAAATTTAACTGTCCTTTTGTAAAAATTCTATTACAACTAAATTACCGTTGCAATTGACAAAAAGTTCGGCCTCTTAAAGTGCCTTGTAACGGGATTTCACTTTATGCTCATCACCTTAAACCTAACCATTAGCCCAAGCAACGAAACTCATCAATTCCACATCCCTTTGTTGTGAAACTCGGCATGGCGACTAGACTAATCCAGAGGAACATTTCAAAATACTTTTAGCATACGCAGATTCCCTTAATGTCAAACGCTAAATTATCGTAACTATTTTGTTCGGAATAATATCACACTCCTCTGAGCACCCTTCTGTTGCGTCAACATCACTCAGAGAAACAGATTAGGCAGCACGTGGAGCAGATACACCTGTTTATGGAAATCGGACAGCTGTGTCAAGTTGCCAAGACACTGAAGACGCAGTGGACCGCGGGGCTTAAGAAGAGAAGATGTAGGTGAGGGTCGCTAATCGAAGTGGCAGTAAAGGAATTCTATTCCATTAGAAAAGTATCGTTTCTAAGGAGGCTTATCATCTTCTTAAAATAATACAAAATCTGCCAAATCGTCACACATTCTGTTGACATTACAGAAAGCCAAAACATAAACAGGTGTTCTGTTAGCTATATTATCTGGTTTCAAAACTTTAAAATTCAATAATTTCTAAAGCATTTTATAGACATAGTTACGTTATACCCTGATTTCATGTTGACGGAATATTTTTACCTTATGAGTAAAAAGGTGTTTATGATATGACATTCTGTTGACATTAGAGGAAGCCAAAATATAAACAGGTGTTCTCTTAGCCATATTATCTGGTTTCAAAACTTTTAAATTTAACAATTTCTAAAGCATTTTATAGACATAGTTACGTTATACACTGATTTCAGGTTGGCGGAATATTTTTACCGGATGAAGAAAAAGGTGTTGATGAAAATTTTACTCTCTTTCAAGGATGTAGTTTTTTAATGTACCATTGAAGCTGAGGCAATGTTAACAGCCGTTCTTTTTCTTCCATGCATTGTTTAATTCCTAGTGTATTAACATATTTGTGTTCATACATTACTGCTCTGTAAGTTTTTTTGCCTCGCCATTGGAAATATTTTTAAAAGAAATGGACCATTGGAGTTTATGATTCAGTACTGCGCACATATAGAGTTAACTATCTTTCTCTGACGAAATTAAATAATTCATTATAGATTTTTATGTAGAAATATTTATTTACAACTCCTAGATGAGACGCAATTGCTTATCACACAGAAATAAAGTTCTAATGATGTGTTCTGTAAATAAATATCCCGATGGCTTTCGCAAACTAAGGTTGGGTTAGTCAAAAGTGTCCTGTCTTCATAAGCAGATTAAAAGCATATGCAGTTCAATTTTTAATCACAGAACTGCTCAATTGTACTGTAAATAACGTAACTGCTGCTTTTGCTCCTGAATTTGAAAAGACCGCCACAGTCATTACAATTTTGAGAAGTAGCTCTGATTTTCCAGTTAAAAGGTAATATAATTTACGTGTGTTTGAACTTTTAGAAATTTCAGCTATGATAAGTGTGCTAAGAGATTATTTCTTTAACTTCAAAAAATTCAATTTCAATTAGATTGTTTGATTAATGGCTTTACGCCATGGAAACGGCGAAAATAAGTAGATCCACAAGGTATCTCGGCAATGCAACAACACCCGTTTTCGCAAGAGAATAAAAGACTGAACATGTGATTGCGTGTGTTTGTAACTTGTGCATTAAAAATGCCTGGACTTAACTAAAAATACAAGATGTAAATTTCTGTTTAAACTATCTGAATGGCATTCATTCCATTTAAAATGGATCGTTGAAAAATGTTTTAATATTTTTTTTCTCGTAATTAAATATATCTTTTTAATTGGATAGTCTAATATTTTTCAAGAAGCAAAATTGGTTTTCCCAGCTTTTATTCATTCAATTTATTAGTGGCTTCACTATATGGACCATGTGTGGAACACTTTGCGCCAAAGAGGACGAAATTTTTGAAATTTTATCACTAAAAAAGTTAAATTTGCTTCCACAAAAGAAGAATCTATTAGAATTATGAGGAAATTCTTTTTAAAAATTAACCATAAACCAATAGCCCGAAAAATTGTGCCAAAAATCCCCTAACGAAACCTAACGTTGGCTAATTACTTTAATTCCTCATAACGACACAAATACTTTATATTCGATAACATTATATTCGATAAGCAAATGGTGAAAAATTTTCCTAATAAATACCATGGCTCAATATATCTCCGTCTGGTTTCTCTTACGTAAAGTTTTTTGTTTAAGAGTGAAACTTTCCGCACCCCTCCGGTTCGAACCTTAAAAAAAATAGGGTAAAGGGGGAGCGGTAGGAAAGTAATGATTAGTTTTTCGAATATTCCTCTAGACCTAAAGAAATTCACTATTTTTCCTTGTTGCAACTCAACACAGGTATTCAATTGAAATGTAGTACGACAGACTTACTTCGTTGATATATTTTCGCATTTAATTGCTCTTAACTTCAAATTAATTACAAAAGGGAGCGGTAAAAATATTTCGCTAATGAGAGACAGGTTAAACGCTTGAAGAAGCTTGGTGTTATCTACCGCGCAGAAGAAATTTCGACGCATTTAAACTCGCTTCGAATTATATGGTATTAAATATTTAATGGTATAATTAATCGAGTTCAAATTACGGGAGATAATTAATTTTATCAAAGAACATTATTAATTCTTTACTAGAATCCATGTAGGTTTATTTTCGAGTCTTTAAAAATTAGTTAGCGCCACTCCTAACTACTCCAATATCAGCTAATAAAACATTGCAGCGGAAATTTAGTAAACTTTACGCACCCTTTTAATTGAAAACAGCCATAAGGCTGAGATAATTTAGAAGGCGGTTATATCGAGCTGGTGATACTTTCACGCTTTAGAACAAGTTTTTTTTTTTTTTTTTTCCACAAAATTACATATAAAAATATGGTCACTAAAGCCTTAAAATATTAATTCCTTTTTTTGCATTTTACCTTTGTGATAAACGCTTTTGATACTGTTGCGGCGTTTAAAACTAAATAGGGAAATTCTCTCTTATCGCTTAAAAATAATTTTCTTTTCTTTCCATCGTGAAGCCGTGCATTGACAAATATTTAATAAGCAAACTAACTCAAATCATCATTAAACGATTAGGAAATATTGTATTAACCACTGATTATAAGGCTTCATTTAATGGGTTGGAACACAAGTTTTACTTCCACTCCCCCCCCCCCACCTCAAAAAAATGGAGAACTATAAGTTCTCGCAAAGTTTTCAAAAATATAACTACATGTACACTGCAAAAAATGAAGCGTTGTTTTTACAGTATAATGCTGGCAGTCAAGGTTCCAGTTTAAAACTGAAAGCACAGTAATGAACTGTAGAACTACCTATTTTACAGTTTATTACCATAAAATTAGTTATATTATACTGTAAAAACAACAGCATAATACAAGCAACAGACGTTCCAGTTTTAAATTGTAAAATGCACATAAACAGTCATAAACTGTAAAATTAGCAATTTTACAGTTTATTCCCGTAAAATTGCTATAAAATTAGCTGTATTCTACTGTAAAAACAATTACTTTTTACGGAGCGTCACCTAAAATGTGTTTACTGTTGTCCATCGAATTCTATTATAGAAAGCAACTTAACTTGACACTCAACGTCACTACGGGAGAAGCCAATAAGAGCTCACAAGCAGTTAGCGATCTCCTCTAATTCTCCAAGTAGACTGTGACGTTTTATCTAGCTCGTTTTTCATAGGCTAGCGTCAAGCAAACGTCACGCTGACGTCACGATGTTTTTGTCAAGAAAGGTTGCAGTCGAGTATAAAATGTTCACGATGCTTTGAATTTTTGGAAATGAAACTTGGCTTAGATGTTTATTCACTGGTCGGCCTACTCTATGCTTTGTTTTTTGAGTCTGAAAAGATGTCTAATCTTTCTTTATATGATTGCTATTTTCGATTTCGTAATCTCCTGATTGGTCTCTGAAACTCCCAAGTTTGCTCTGGATGTTTACCAGACATTTTCTGCTCATTTACATTCAAGACGCATCTTTTTAAACTATCATAGCATTTTTTTGAAATAAAGACCGTTTAAAATATGTTTGAGATATTTAAGTGGCAAGCTTTAAGTCCAAATTAACATTTCTTTAAGTGCTGACACGAAGTCTCGCAATTAAACAACTGTTTCATTTTGGGAATTTTTTGACGTTATGGTCCTACAAACAGGGACGTCATTTCAAGTTTTTCCAAGGGGGGAGGGGCAAAGGGTCCAAACACAATACGATTTCACCAGAAAACAACAAAAACCACGCCCACTTATATGTAAATACATTGATTTCTCAAAGTCAGCCTCCCTGCCCCCCCCCCCCCCCTAAATGACGGGCGGGCCTATAAAGCAGTTAATTAAGTTTAAGTTTGTGCTTTTAGTTTCTCCCGTTTCAATATTTAAGTTTCAGAAAAATAATTTTTTGGTCAAAGTCAGCTTCGTAAACGTGTCCCGTACTAGGGGCAAGTTTACACATCAAGCGGGGCACTTTTACGCATGTTATTAGTGGTACTAAGGGGTGAGAAAAATGAATAATGAATAAAAATGAGATGTTTTATGCATAACTAGAATATATGTAGAAATTTCAATTGAACATAGAATTATGGGGGTTTTCCGCTAAAATATTTAAAAGATCATAAAAATTTATTTTTTTAAAGGTTTGTTTTAATATTTCTACTATTTCTTCTACACTGCGATGCAAAAGTTTAGACAAAATGCAAATATGTGAATAAAAAGAAAACTATTCAACGAAATGCTTTCAAATTTCTACTGCTGGTACACAATATGGTCCCAAATGCGTGTCTGGAGTTCTTATACCTATAACTGGAATCAAATTTTGGATATTACAAAAGATATTTTTTTACATTGTTGCAAAAGTTTAGACAATAGTCAGATTTTGTGCAAATATCCCTTGAAATGTGATTGGTGAAGGAAATGCGGGACTTTATTATTCATTTATAAAGTGCAGAGATTGCTGAATAAATAATCAAAATCTCAAAAGCTCTGTAGTTCTTGTGTAAAGAAGATGAGAAAGTTTGGAAGCCGAAACTTGAAAATGAACCTACTTTATTAATTTTTTGTCTTTTAAATCGGCTCTAGTATGGTAGTACGTTGTTTTTTACTTTGTGAGAGCAAATTCAGACATGCGTATCGATCAAAAAGCCCAAGAAAATTTATATTTCTTAAGGATGAAGGAATTGAAAAAACGGCTAAGACTGACGATTCGCCCCTTAATCCTACAAAACTGCAACTTGGGTCAAAAGCAGCACGTGGCAGCATAAGTAGATGAACAACTGAATTGGAATGCATAAAAAAAACAAAGAATTGTGCTTGAGCCTTTTCAGACGGAGTGTCCCAAATAAGCCATATTTTATTGGTAAAAGCAGCACAGCATATGATCATTGGATATTTCTCAAGTCTCGCGAAAATAATTATAATCCATCTAGGCCATCCCAATTTTAATAATTTTTATCAAAGAAAGTACCATTCATTTATTAGTCACGATGATACATATGCTGCTTTTCAGATTAAAATCTGGCTTATTTGGGACACTCTGTCCGAAAAGGTTTAGGCACAATTCTTTATTTTTTTTATGCATTCCGATTCAGTTGTTCATCTAGTTATGCTGTCACGTGCTGTTTTTGACCCAAGTTGAAGTTTTGTTGGATTAAGGGGCGAATCGTCGGTCTGAGCAGTTTTTTCAATTCCTTCATCCTTAAGAAATATAATTTTTCTTGGACTTTTTGATCGATACGCATGTCTGAATTTGCTCTCCACAAAGTAAAAAACAATGTACTACCATACTAGAGGCGATTTAAAGACAAAAAATTAATAAAGTAGGTTCATTTTCAAATTTCGGCTTCCAAACTTTCTCATCTTCTTTACACGAGAACTAAAGAGGTTTTGAGATTTTGATTATTTATTTTGCAATCTCTGCACTTTATACATGAATAATACAGTCCCGCATTTCCTCCACCAATCACATTTCAAGGGATATTTGCATAAAATCTGATTATTGTCTAAACTTTTGCAACAATGTAAAAAAATATCTTTTGTAATATCCAAAATTTGATTCCAGTTATAGTTATAAGAACTCCAGACACGTATTTGGGACCATATTGTGAACCAACAGTAGAAATTTGAAAGCATTTCATTGAATAGTTTTCTTTTTATTCACATATTCGCATTTTGTCTAAACTTTTGCATCGCAGTGTACTTAATTTATTTATTTTCTACTATTCATTTTATTATTCGTGTTGAGGGTTCACAACAGTCTTTAAATATGCATAACATTGTGTAAAAAACAGTTCTTTAGGGCTGAACACCAAAATCTCCCCCCCCCCCGAGCAAGCACTTTCCCCGGTTGTCAAGACTTCATCGTATCGATTAATTGTACTATTCCGCCATATACAATTTATTAGCGAGACGACGAGTTGGATTTATGAGCAATAATTGATTAACTAATATGTTCGGATTTATCTCTACTGCGAAATTATGACAGCTGCTGTAAGTAAGAGAGACATCAATATTTATGGAAGCGATTCCACAACGATGAAATATGAGCTGGAATTAAAGATCAATGATTGTATTGAGTGCATTTAAGAGCTCCTCCATCAAATGGAACAATGAATGATATCAATTGATATAACACTCGATGTTGTCTTAATGCGATAACACTGATAGAAAGTGTGGCATAAGGCAGGGGAAAAGTAAACATTTACTTAAATTTTGGTGAATATTTATTTTTTTTATCATCAAACAATAGATTAGTCTTTTGCCACTGTACAATTTAAATGTGAGTGTATGTATTTTCAATTAAACAAGAAAAACTTGAAACAAAAGGGAAAAAAAGTGTGACCGCTTATTCTTAGTAAACTTTTACACACCGATAAATAATGCTACTAATATAAAAGAGTAAATTGTAGTCACTACTTAATTTAATGAAAATTAGTTTTCCTAAGCGTGTAATGTTATCATACTTATGCTTTCTGGATGTCTTCAACATACTAAAATCATGTTTTACTGTTGTCATCGTTTCAAGCTAAAATAATCGTTCTTTACTTACAATATTTTGATTAACTCTATATCTACGTAAATAGTCGGGGATAATTTCGCGGAGTCGGAATCGGAGTCAAGTAGTCAGAATCAGAGTCCTCAAAACAGCTTATTCATTAAAGTACGTTCCAAATTCTTCATCAAAACCATTTTTAACAAAGTAAGTTTGAAGGAAATCCACCTGAAAGTTCAGGATCTACATTAAGTTTAAATTACCCAAAGGCGCTAATGTTAAGCGTTTTCGAACGGTTCAAAATTGAACAAATAATTGTTGAAATCAAAAAGTGAAATGTGGGAATGAGGTGTCTTCGCCGAAATCTTTCGTACAAAAAGACTTGATTCAATTCGGACTGTTCCCTAAAAAATTATTATTTGGGGACAGGTTGTTTCAACGGTTCAATGTTGAACGAAAAATTGTTCAAATCGAAAGTTTAAATACGGGAATGAAGTATCTTCGATGAGACCTTTCAAACTTAAAAAAATTGGTTCAAATCACACTGTTCACTAACAAGTTAGTACCACGGGACAGGTTGCTTGAGCGGTTCAAAGTTGAACGAAAAATGGTTCGAATCAAAAAGTAAAATTTGGGAATAAGGTGTTCTTACAGTTTCTCATAAAAAAAATTGTTCAAATCAGACTGTTCATTCAAAAGTTATAAAGGGGGACAGTCAGACCGACAAACGAACATTTTTCCATGTCTCAAAACCCTTCTTTCCAATTTTTAATTTTCGATCTTATTTTATTTTTTTTACTCCTTCTTGACTTCTTTTTGGACTTAGCAATATTTTGATGCAGTAAGTCACTTTTAATGGTTTTTTCAGCTTTCTCTGGCTTTAACTGGGAAAGTAGGCCAAAAAACAGAAGCGTTTGAAAGAAAACAAAAAGAGAAAAGGTTAATTAATAGCGATATGTAGGAGTTGTTCCAAATACAAAAGGAAAATAACTTTAAAAAGGCGTTCAAACAATCTTAAAACTTGGATAATTTGCACGGAATTAAACGAAAAGTTTGCGTTGAACGTTCTTATTTACATTTTCAACCAAACATACATTGGCATAGTAAAAAAACTGCTTCTTAGATCAATAAATGTTGAAAAATAATTTATTCAAATTAAAAATATAAATCTTTCAATTATAATTACTAATATATCGAGCATTCGAGCTCAAAATACGTCATTAATCTTAAGACATGCTTCACTAACTGATTTTTTTTACCAATAACGCTTGCACGAAAAATTTTAAACTCAACGAAGACTTCGTTCGAGTATAAAATTAATAATAGTTAATTAAATAAATTAAAGTATGAATTACCTACAATACAAAAAAAATGTTGGTTGCATGTTGCATCAGAAATTTCTAAAAATTTGCTGGCTCCTGAGAGTGGTGTCTAATTTACTCGATTTAAATGCTTATTTATTAGTATTGTAAAAAAGTGTAGTAGAATTAAGTATCATGTATCCATCAAATTGTCACCATTTTTTGGTGCGACATACCCTTAATATGTTTGGAGTGTGCAATGTTGAATCGTATTGCATACAATCAGAGAAATTTGTAACGCCTTTGCAAGCGTATTTCATGCATGGGAAATCAAAAGTACGCCTCAAAAATGTAGTCAAATGTATTTTTTAAACTCATATTTGAAATAAAATTTTACTCTGATCTAAATTAATCGAAAACAACTATCAAAATTTAAAAATATTGGATTTTTTTTAACTTGTAGTTCAAACTGTCAGCTATTTTAATGTTAAAAATCGAAATAGATTATTTTTTTCCCTGCCATCTTCTGCATTATTCTTACCAGAAAATCGAACGATAGAGTAGTAGTTAATTTTTTTTAAATAAGTAACTATCGAAAGTAGATTGTATAACTTATTTCCGGACCCAAACATTTTTGCCTTCGCGTCCCCGTCGACTAAATAGTGTGTCTCAAAGTTTGCTTAAAATTTAAAGAAAAATCGCCAAATTTAACGAGTTTTACTAAATAATAGAATACATATTTCACGGGATTCGTAGACGGATACAGACGGTAAAATTGCGAGATCAATTTATCGCGAAGTCGCAATAGTGCAGCAGATATATGACAAAAAAAGGGGGAATTGTGCCTTTAATGATAGAAGCATATAACTTGGTGTGCATATATTTTGTATAATTACAAGTCATTTTGGATACGCGGCCATCTGAGATTTCGAATATTTCAGTACTGGCGGACGTTCGAAATGGTGACCTCTGAATATATCTTATGTGTTTCTTTGTTTCGATATTCACAAGGTTAATAGCGTACGTTACAAAAAAAAAATCTTGGAATTTATTATCCTTTTCGATTAAAGTTCTATTGCATTGTGTGTTTTAAGCGGATTTAAACTTTTACCGTTTGGGGGCGTTTTATAGTTCTTTTTTAATCGTCCAAAATGCGCAATAGATATGTGACCAAAATTGATGGAATTTTGTCTTCAAGAGTAGAAGCTTATAAATTTAGATAAAGATAATAAATATAAAGTCATATTTGTGAATATTGCAACACCATGAAAGAATCGTCATAATTGAATGAAATTTAATACACAGCTGAGTGATAGTGGTACAAGTAACTGATTAAACTTAGAAAGCCAACAAACAATTAAAAAAATATTGAAATTAGTATTTTGTGTAGCCACCACGTGCTGCAATAAGTGCTGCTACACGACGTGGCATGGAGTCAAACAAATTTTTAATGTTTGCCTGATCAAGAGCGTTCCATACTGTTTGTATGCGTATCCAAAGTTCGTCTGTAGAAATAACAAGACGAGGATCACGGACGAGACGCCGACCAACGAAATCCCACACATGTTCAATCGGCAATATATCCGGGGAATATGCTGGCCAGGGAAGAAGTTGTACTTGCTGCTTTGCAAGGAAGGATTGAACTGTCCTAGCAACATGAGGGCGGGTATTATCCTGCTGAAATACAGCGCCAGGCAAGCCTTGAAGGAGGGAGACAGGGCTGTAAAACTTCACTGATGTCCCGGTTGCTATTCAGGCTACCCACAATTCGTAGCAATTTAGATAGTCCGTGATATGATATGGCACCCCAGACCATGACTCTAGGTGTTCGTCCACTGTGACGTTCGATAATGCACTCTGGAAGGTGGCGTTCACCGGCATAGCGTCGGACGCGAATGCGGCCATCATGGTGCCACAAATTAAAGCGGAATTCGTCAGAAAACACAACATACTGCCAATCAGCACGCCAGTCCTTATGCTGATTGGCCCATTGTAGCCGCAGGCGGCGATGGTTTAGCGTCAGCGAGATCCTGTATTATAAAGGAGTCCTTGAGCGCAGTCCACGCTGCAGCAGACGTCTACGAATTGATGAAGCACACATTGAAACACCTGTAGCTGTTGACTACTGTGATGCCAGTTGTCTGGAAGAAGCTGTACGGTCCGTCAGTATCATGCGGATCTGGTGTCTATCATATCGCGCCGATGTCACTTTTCGGGGTTCACTCCCGGATTTCCGAGTTGTCCGACACTCGTCCGTCCACTGCTTCCAAACACGCATCACTGTGCTGCTATTACGCTGCACACGAGCGGCTGCTTCACGATAAGACAATCCAGCTTCACGAAGGCCGATGATCCTCCCCCGTTCAAACTCCGTAACTTGTTGAAACCTCGCTCTTTTTCGTCGAAGAGACATAAGCAACGTCTCATGTAACGTTTATCACAAGCAGATAACCACCTATAACCATACACACCTTGCTGCAGCCGCCTATTTATTCGGATAAATCCGGCGTTCAGAGGGCGCTGCTCAGCGTATGCATGCGCTACGCGTCTAAAATTCTAATCATTTGCATATCATACCCTACTTTGCATTTGCTGGAAATTTCAGCCCATTCGCGCAAGTCCTTCATGGTGTTGCAATTTTCACAAACATGATTTTATAATTACGAGGAGCACACTCTTTATGCATGAAACAACAATAAATATGTATAGTTTTAACAGTTGTCATTCAACATGATTTAAAAAGGTTTGAAGGAACTCTAAAGATATTCAGAGGAAGCTTTGGATTTCAATATCCTCTCTCTCTTTCGGATATCAGTTTTCTGGTTGTGGACCGGAACCTCCCCCCTCACTCAAAACCTTTACCCTTTCTTCCACCCACCCCAAAACGTTAAATTCAATAAAAGTTTACTTCACTACCTATACAATGCAGGTTATTGAAGATATAAAGATATTTGCATATATAAAACAAGGAAATCAACAAAAAATGTTGAAATTTGGAGAATAGCTTTGAGAAGCTGTATCTCAAAAACTATTATAGCTAACAAGTCCATTTGGTATCAAATTGTAGCAAATTTAATGCAGTTTAAATATGTAAAATATGATGTTTGTCAAAAACGTGCTCTTTCATGGTCAAAATGAGGAAAATACGAAAAAACTACGAAAATTTAGCAGTTTGACGGCTGCCATTACTCCAATGGCAAAATCTCAGATGGCCGCGTATCCAGAATTAAATCTTTTGATGTGTATTATACCTGTGCCAAGTTTTATGTTTCTATCATTAAAGGCACAATTCGGTCACTTATTTGCTGTACTACAAAATTTGGCGTTTTTCGAAAGATTTCATCAGACTTCATTACTCGGTAACAGGTGGATGAGGGCAAATAATTTTTTGCGTCAAAAATATATTTCTAGATGCTCTTTCAGTTGCTACATATTTGAGCTTTTTTCATTAATACCATAGTCGTGTGGGGAGGCCTAGTTAAAAATATTAAATCGATAACTACACTGCAATAAAATGAACTGTTGTTTTTACAATATAATACTGACAGCAGAGTTTACCGGTAATTTATATATTACTGCTGATTTTAAAGTTTATTACTGTGAATTTTAGAGTTTTAAACTGAAACCTATGCTGCCAGTATTATACTGTCAAAATAATAGTTTATATTTTGCATTGTATCGTCGTCGTTCACTATTTCCGCATACTTTATGTCTTGAAAATGAATTTCACATCGTGACAATGTCCTAGTCGTAATATATCTGCAGAAAACAATATGCTACCGTAAACATTATCAATACTAAAGTGCTATAAACGCTTTTAATATTGCGAAGTAACCAAGTGAAAAAGTTTTTAATTCTTGCTTAACGGTACCTAAAATAACCGATTTAAAACTTAGCCTTTAAACGTCTTAAGCAAATGAAGTAAGCATTTGCGTAGATTTTTAAAAGAGAACATTCATTTATTCTGCTAATTTAATAAAGTCTGATTACTTTTCTTCCCATCATATCTCACGCTTAAAATGTTTATGACTGCCGTGCAACTCTGAAATTACTTCTGTGCAGCCGCTTTAAGCATTTTGTTCGTGCTTCTCCACACATGTATGTGTGAACTTTCTAGAATTGCTATACTTGTATTACGAGGGGAAAAAAGCATAAAGTTTTGTTTCCCACTAGTTAATCCTTTCACGGCTCATCTCGCGTTGTTATATTTATTCCATAAATCTTGTTCATTAACGACGCTTCGGTCGTGAGACCAAGTTTCTTCACACGCTTCTTTAAAGACGTGAGTAAACAGAAGACTAAAATTTAACTTAATAAAAACGACTTTTATGTTAGCTTTTTATTATGAAATATAGAGCTCTGTCTGTTGATTGTCTAGTACAAACAAAACCTGCTTGTCTGTTATTGTTTATTGGGGGGTTCATAAGAGGGATTTCTGCTGCTGTGATTAAGAGATATAAGTCATATCCGCCAATGGAGATAATTGCACTAAAAAAAATCGTTTATGAAAAGACACCCTTTTGACTAAGTAAAAAGTATGCCGGTGGGGAGATTTAACCCATTAATGACTAGCGTCCTTTTTTAGGGACGGTCCAAAAAGTGTTTGAATTTACCAAAAATGAATATTTCAACCAAATAATAGTGTTCAATTATTACTTTGGTATTGTTTCAATTCATTTTTAACATATTGCAGCACATAACCATTGCAAAGTGTAGCCGTATAACCAGTATACAAAATATCTTTGTGAAAAAAATGTCAGGCATTAATGGGTTAATAACGATTTTGCTGCACCTTTTCCGTGGAGTCAACCAAATCACCATTTTATTCACAACTAAAATGTCTCGTCTTTATTTTGTAAAACACACCATTTTCATAATAATTTGAAAATGAGAAAGTCCGCCAGTTTGATGGAGGGCTTAAATATTATATGACATCAGAAAGTAAGTCTATTTCCCCGTTGTATTGTATGAATTTTCATTTAACCCGGGAGAGCTCGCGTAGGGTCCTGAGTATCACAGTCGCTTACAACCTTTTATTTTCAAATGAGCTAGTCGAGTAAAATGAACCCAAGCTTCAGTAGCTGAATTTTAATATTCGATCTTTCAAGAGAACCTGCCAATAGCTGATGTTTTTAATTTGCTTAGAAATCGTATTCAATTTTCGGATGGCCATCTGCACCTGGAAAACAAATCCAACTAACTGCCAAACAAAAAAACCCTAAGTTTCTTGTAAAAAATGTAAACAATTTGATTTGAAGATGTATTCCTATTTTGTCTATGCAAAGTGTATGTGAAAGTTGATATGAATATGAAATAAGAGACTTATTTCATACTTAGAAATACTTAGAAAAGTGCTAATTTGAGTCTCAAGTGAATTTTCACTAGTGTTTCAATTACTTGTCAAAAAATAATTTTTCCGCGAAAGAAGCTAAGGTTTTGCTTTCATTTCATCTAATAATAGCTGGAAAAAAATTTACTTCAAAAACTATTGTAATTATATTTCAAAAATCAGATCGGTAACGTGTCCCCACTAGCAAAACTTAGCATGTAAACAAGTCATGCACACCTTCTAACTTCCCAACAAAACGCGCTTGCACAAAAAACGATTCTGTTTTTAATCCTCTATTTATATTTTACTTTATGTTTGTTTTATTCGACCTCTGATTTTCTGCCTCTGATACAAAATATGCATGTCCCTCAGTTCCGCCGTCAGAGCGGTAACAATTACTTCTGATCTATTTTGAGACTCCCATGGTCATTTCCTGCAGAGATACTACATGATACTGAGTAGCTGATTTGATGTTTTATCGCATTATAAATAAAAATTTTCATTTCTGCATCTAAAATTATAGGTTTTTTTTTTTAATGATTTTATAAAACGTGTGTCATTTACGTCATCAGATCGGTAGCATACGCTAAAATGCGCAGTTTTTATTATTTTAAAAGTTATTTTATATATAAGTACATTTCTTGATTGCAAGTAAAAAAACTGTTTCATTTTGGTTTAGCGCGATCGTCTCGACAATAAAATTAAATCTTCGTCAGTTTGTCAGATCGGTAACAGTTAGAGCGGTAACAGTGAAAAATAACGAATATGTTACCGAACTGACTGTCACGTTTCTTAGTTATTAAAAAGCAAAAAGATTGGGTTTTAGCCATATATTTAATATTTTTATTCTTAAAAAACGAAAAGCAATTAGTTTTAGTACAATTGCTGTATTTGTGGTTTGTATGACCTGACAATAGAAGTTAGCAAACTAAGAAAAATTGACACTGCAGAAATTAAGTTAATTAATTATTATTATTTTATTTATCTTTTTTGGTGCTTCAATTTCTCATATCTTCGCTAAATAACTAGCATACTAAAGTTGAGTTTGTGACCAAGGAATTAAATTTCCTGCAACCAATTAAAGAAAAGCAAGCAGAAGAGTTGTATTTTGAAAAAGTTGAACTTATGTGCTGTTTTAAAACAAACAAATGTTTTATTAGCTTGGATTTAGTAATCTCATAATTTATTTTATCTAAAAACCTTATCGCTCGTTTTTATTTCTAAGAAATATATATATTAACTAAAAAATCAAATTTATAATGAAATTTGATTTTTTAGTTAATATATATATTTTAATATAACTATCTTAATTCTATGTTAAAAATACAAGGAAATGATAGCATTTTTAGAGATTAACGAAGACTGAAAGCATAAACTCAGATAAGTAACTCATATTAACATCAGATCTCTAACACTCATCAGATCTGAAACGGCTTAAAGTGAGTAATCTAAAGAGGGGGTAAATAACTTCCTTGACCTCCCCGCTTTTATTTTCTGGCATTTAGACCCACTTTAGACTTAGAATCCAATATTAATTTTTTTCTGCAAAACAATTTTTTAATCAGGAAACTCCAATTTCAAATTGGTACTTTTTAAAATATTGGCTCATAAGCGTCTTTTCAATGGCATTTCGCTATTTCGTTCCTTTTCTGAAACATATATTTAATCTTTCTTAGGAACATGGTGCAGTAACTAATTTAAAGTATCCTAAATTGATATTTATGTGTAAAAATATCCAATTTATCAGTTACAGTGAATTTTCGCTAATATGTACGAGCATAAATTGAATTTAGCAGAAATTATTAGATGCGGTAACACAAGTAACCCGAGCGACCTTTTGTGTATTGTTTAGCACACTAGTTTTACGAGCAGCAAGAGTAATGCCGACTAATCCATTAGCTATATGCACATATTTAATGACTTCAGAAGCAAGAGGTCTCCAATAAGCACATCAGTAGTCACGTGCTAAACTTTTTTAGGTATAAAACCCAAAACCGATGGAATAATTTTAGCAGCAACTTAAAACGAGATCAAGCATCTGATGTACTTTCAAACCATACTATAACCACTCAACCTAAGATTAACACTGCTAATTCTTCATTTAAAGTCAGGAATCTATTTGATGCACTCAGCCAGAAAGCAGATCAATAAGTCTAAATTCCTATTTCTGAAAATATCACGGATTTTAACGGATAAGACAGATTTCCATCACCCACCAAAAATTACGCTAAGCTTGGCCATTATCCTAGGTAACTACAAGGAACTTGTTACGCTTCAGACTGAGACAAAATTTGACTATAAGTTTGGACTGCAGCGGAATACACCAGAAAGTGTCCTCAAGCTCTTCACTTAGGGGATCAGAGCAGTTCAATTGCCCCCTATTTCCAAATATGGACAATTAATGTATTTACATATAAGTTGTCGTGTTTTTTTAAATAATTTGCATACCCTTCGCCCCCCCCCCTCCCAGGCAAAATTTGAAATGGTAGACCTGTGTTTATCTTGCCACTTCCGAGAATCATAGGGTCCTTTCTAAGTTCCTACAAACTAATGATATGCAGACCTGTGTGCACCAAAGCCCAACCATTCATTAAAGGTGTTTATAATAGAAGGGCTGCCTCTAAATACAACGTCACACACAAAGACGACTTAAAATTGAAGAACTCTGTCACGGGGTCAGAAACGTTAACTAACTCATACGAAAGAGTTCTACTCCCCTCTTGTACTGTCAGGATTGTTTTAACCATATTGAAGGGTTCACAAAAGATTTTCGATCTTGATCTACTCGTACTTAAATTGGATACTGTGGTGGCATATAGACACCGTCAGGAGGTCCATTGTGGTAGATATTAAAAATATAATAATTCTAAGACATAGGCGGACTTAGGCTGTGAATTCTGGGGGTGCAACAAACCGAGATCCCCCCCCCCCGGAATTCCCGGGCAATCAAAACAAAAATTTTAGTTTTCCAAGCAAGCTTTTTTTTGGCGCACGGAGCGTAAAGTTAGTAATTTTCAGGAGGGGGTTAGTGGAAGTCCGGACTTTGAGAACCTCTGAAGCAAGGACGTATTTAAGGGGGGTCCGGACCCCCCCCCCCAAACCGGATGTCTTTTATCACAGTTCTCATCACTTACCTCAAAAAACCACAACCAAGACAGAAGGTGCTTTTCTCCTTTAAGTATTCCATTCAATTGAAAAGTTTTTAACTTCCAAGTCAATTCAGAACGCGAGAACCTCCAAATGATTCTGCAAATTTTCTGCAGTATCTTCAAATTAATGAAGAAATTTCACAGAAATCTGCAAAATTTCTGCAGATTTCATGTAGAAATTTGTTAAAGAATCAAATTTTCCTGCGAAAATGCCGAGTTTGAGTCAAATCAGCGTCATTTACGGGAAAATTAGATCTACTTCTAAGTAAAATCTGTGCAAAAAATTTACAGATTTTTTAAAAAAAATTTGACGATTTCATATTACTAAAAAAACATGTATACGTAGATTATATCTATTTATGTATGTAAGTCAGTATAACTGCTCCCGAACGCCAGTGAAATGATCATCGAACGAGATATCGATAAATTCGTAATTTTTTAGGCCTTGTGTTCGACTAATTTACATAATTTTACGATTTTAATTAGCTGGCATAATCAAATATATCTATACATTACTATACAGGGTGTTTCAGAATTCGACGGCAAAAATTTAAGGGGAGATACTACACACCAGGACAAATAATATGACATAAAAAAGTGGGGGTCCAAAATGATTTCCGACGGAGATAGGGGCGGTTAAAGTTTAGGGTCAAAAATTTCAAAAATTTATAAAACACGGAAAAATCGATCGATTCTTTCGCCGTTTTCACTAAAAATATTCTTAATAGATGTTCTTTCTCGAAAAAAATTGATGAAGATTAATTTCAAAAATTGTCGACAGAGGGCGCTTTAGACTTTGGAGCTAAAAACAACTACTTTTTACCGGTTTTTTTGGTATTTTCGTAACAGATTCCGAAAGTTTAAACTCAAACTTAAATTTTGAGCCCAAAATATCAACTTCTTTCGGGTATTAAGTAGCGAAAAACTCGGACCAAACGTAAAAAATCGTGTTTTTCTGGTTTAAAACTTGCCGTTTCGTGTAAAAAAAAAAAAAAAATTTTTTTTGAAAAAAAATTTTTGGATTTTTTTTTTTAAGTTTCGAAAGTGTGCATCTGATTTTATTTTCGCATTATTAGTGTCGCCAGATAATTTTATTATTTTTTTTACACGAAACGGCAAGTTTCAAACCAGAAAAACACGATTTTTTACGTTTGGTCCGAGTTTTTCGCTACTTAATACCCGAAATAAGTTGATATTTTGGGCTCAAAATTTAAGTTTGAGTTTAAACTTTCGGAATCTGTTACGAAAATACAAAAGAAACCGGTAAAAAGTAGTTGTTTTTAGCTCCAAAGTCTAAAGCGCCCTCTGTCGACAATTTTTGAAATTAATCTTCATCAATTTTTTTCGAGAAAGAACATCTATTAAGAACATTTTTAGTGAAAACGGCGAAAGAATCGATCGATTTTTCCGTGTTTTATAAATTTTTGAAAATTTTGACCCTAAACTTTAACCGCCCCTATCTCCGTCGGAAATCATTTTGGACCCCCACTTTTTTATGTCATATTATTTGTCCTGGTGTGTAGTATCTCCCCTTAAATTTTTGCCGTCGAATTCTGAAACACCCTGTCTTAAGCCGTCTTTTTTCTCCAACCGTTTTTTTTTTCGAAATTTCGGATTCTGCGTCGCAAGTGGTCAATAATTTCTCCAATTAAACTGTGTTTGTTCAAGCTTTTAAATGAAAAAATTAGAAAATGGGTAAGTTTGGAGATTCTATTTCGTATTGTCGAAAGAATTTTATAAACTTAAATAAAGAAAATTAATTCAATGTTTGAAAGTAAAACCTTGCAAATATTATCGTCCAGAGCATAGTTGAATTTTGTATGAAGTCTTGTTCAAATCGAACAAGGGTTTAGAATTACATTATAATAGAATTCATACAGCTATGCATTCGATTCTATAGATAGTGATTCAGTTAGTTGGGGAGGGAGGAGGGGAGGGTTGCAATAAAATGAACATAAATATATACATTTTTTTTTTTGAAATATATTACAAAGTTTAATATTTTATTGAAGTATTATCAACATTTTTCCTAATAATTCCTGGAAAAGTATTTGTCTTCTGATTTTCTTTTATTGTGAAATTTTTCTTCGAAGGAATTATATAACACTGTTTTTTGAAGCATGAACATAAATGTTTCAGCGAATGAAATGAGATGTGATGAATTTTTTTTTCTTCACATTTAGAATTTTTGCATGGATGACTGTTATAAATTGCCAAATATTAATTTACTACTGCATTTTTTTAAATTAATTACACTTAATTTCGTTATCAATTTTAATTAATCAATTACATTTTAAGTTTACATTATATATTAATAATTATTAAGTTCTAATTGAATTAGTGTTAATGTAACAAACAATTAATACTTCTGATTTATCTTTCGTGACCTTGGACCCCCCTCCCCTTAACAAAGTTCTGGATACGTGCTTGATCTGAAGTACATAATATGTTGTATTTTTGCGTTTTCTTTCTAATGAATTAAGTTGAATTGTAGCAATGAAAAAATATAACTTATTTCCCAAACTGTTTCCAGATGAAAAACGTTAAATTTATTTTTTTCAAAATTTAAGCAAAATGTTGGGGGGTGCGGGGCACCCCCTGGCACTCCCGTAAGTCCGCCTATGTTCTAAGAATTATTTCATTAACTCTAAGTGCTTTCAAGGTGGAAAAGAATGCTTCTCTTGAAAATTCCAGCATGGGGATATCCTGGGGAAATCAACTTGTACAAACTGTCATCGACACGATCCACCCATCAAAAAGGGTGCTTCAAACATGTGAACTTCTTCAAGATAAACAAGAATCATTCTAAACTGTTTAAAAGCATAGAAGTTTTTACAAAAAATCAAAAAAGAAAAGAAAAGAAAAAAACACGCGACAAAACTCGCATACTTTAGCTGTACTGTAGTTGGAAGGTAAAAGCCAGCATCTGCAAACTGTTATTATTTCCTTTCTTTTTTATTTCATGTTTTCATTTTTCCGCCCATATGAACTTTTCATGATAAGCACAAACATTTATTCATATCAAATAATCGTTTTTCAAATTTATTTGAAAAAAAAGTAGCATGCATGTATAATTTTTATTTGTTGACCTTTATGCACATATGTAGGATAATTCAACAACAACAACAACAAAAATTCTACCATCATAAAAAAGTGCATTCATCCAAGACATATCAAAATCAAGCGTTCCAACTTATTGACATTAAAATATGTAACCGTTTATTGATTCCATCAGCAAATGTATAATCTCAAAATAATCTGTTTAAAGCTCATGAGACGTCAAATGAACTAATGACTTTCTTCTTAGATTCATGACCAAAAGAACATCCTACAACCTATGGTCGGTTTTAATACAGAACGACAAAAATCTGTGTCAGGCAATCTCTTTCTTGACAGCTTTTACGACAGCTATAATATGCTAGAAATAACCCAAAGATATTAAAGATGTCATCGGCTGAAGAAATTGCATTTGTGTCATTATAACGGCGTATTCGTGCTTGTAAAAGAACGAAAGAACTTTTGACACCAATAAAGGGAATTTTCCTTGAAACTATTTAGGACTTTCGAGTCCAATAAATTTTTTTTTCTGCTGAAATGAAACCTATCGAAAGTGCTTTTTATTTTTATTACTTTCATCAACTGCCAATTATTTTACTCCTGTGTAGCTTTCTTGCATTTTACGCCTAAGCACCATCTCGGAGAGGTCATTATTTTTTTGTTGGTTTGAGAACTCTTTTCTTCACTGTCTCTAATGAATAAGTAACAAAACGGAAGCAAGGAACTAAGCATAAGCAAATTGTTCAGTGTTACTACAATTAGTTACAAAGATTTTTATAAGTTTGACGAGATGTACCGACGAAAACAATTTTTTTTAGTTTAGTCATTTCTAGTCCATATGTTTACCAAACTACAATTGAAAATTAAGCTATAATTTTTCAGATAATTTATTACACTGCTAATGCTTAATAAATAAAAAACCGTACAGCAGTCTTATAGTTGATGCTTACGAAAAGTGATAGATTAAATTCTAAAACTGTAGTACGATTGTACTTCAGTTTTACTGAGGTCCGTTTCCTACTAATTCTTGTAATTAATATCAGCTGTAAGTTTCAAATAATTTAACATTTCTAAACAACAAAAGTTATACAGCTGCTAAAAATAGGTAATTTTCGTTTCATTGACTTTGACTTTTTTCTCTTATAATAACAACAACTGATCTTCGTAAAACGTTTGAAAAGACTTTTGCAACATTTTTTATTTTAAAAAGATTAATTACTACTAAGGTAAGAAAATATTTTTGTTTTAAAAATTGTTTTGTATCTACTTACCCGAACGATATTTCTCTATTTTCTTCTACAGTTCAGCTCAACTGTTCTCCTCCACCTTTAAAAAAAAGGAGAAAACAAAATTGCTTTCATTCAATGGTTTCATAGATACATTGAGGAACAGAAAGTAATTTTTCTGCTATTTTTTAAAATGTTAGGAATAATATCGTATTACATTGTGCAGCATATTTCACACAAAATCTCTCATAATAAATAAATTCAATTACCGCAATATTCAAGCCCGTCATTTCAAACTTTTCCAGAATGGGGGGGGGGGGTGTGGACTCAATATAAATTATCCCAAAAATATCAAAAACCATGCCCACTAACATATAAATGCATTGTTTTCTCAAATCCTAGGGGTCACCTGACTCCCCCTAAATGCCGGGCCTGGTAATATTCAACTAAAACAAGAGGGCTTTCTAAAGTGATCGATAAAAATACAATCACATGATGCACCTATTTTTTACTTTTACTTTTATGGTACTTAAGATAGACTGGTAGCCTTCGTCAGATACTAAACACATTTCACAGGTTGTAAAAAGTGCAGTTGTGTCATTATGTAACATACCTACGACGCAAAATAGTAAAAGAAAAACGTTATGATGACGCAAATAGAAGAAATAAAGAAACTGGGCAAGAAGTACTTTGAGCACTGAGCAGTGTGATTTTATTTATTTTTTTTTTCAAATAAAAAATGCAAAGTTAGATTTGATTCTAGTTATTTTAATATTATTGGATAAAAAATAACTAAAAACTAGGGAAAATGTTGCTTAAAACATTTAAAACTGGTTTTAATATTCAAATGTTTTAAGCATAAAAAACGAGGAAAGAAAATGATGTTGATCGGTTTGTCAGCTTATTTTTCGCTCTAAAAAACTCAATGGCAAGTGTTTTCCTTTACAATAAAATGCAATAACATTTTTATTATTATAGACTAATAACCCGAACATGAGGTCCCTTTTGTTGTTTTCACTGACAACTCGTATGAGTAAGAAAAAAATAACAATATTGAGCTTAAAATGGAAGAATTCTGAGATGAGCACTGTTGGAGTTTAAACGTATAAATAAAAAATTTACTAATAAATTATTAAAATCTAAAAATCCGGAAAATGTTCATTTATACACCGTGTCTCCTATTATAGGGTAGTATAAAAATAACATTAGAAAACAGACGTTTGGATCTCATCTCTCATTCGTTTAAACTTCAAGTGAAAGATATTATTTTTCCTATCACCAGTATATTTTTCGGGCAAGAAAATTTGTCAAAACAATTATTTATTCTAATAATTAAGAAAGTTTATTGTAGTTACAAAACTATACGCAAAGAGTCACTTCTTTCATAAAGCTTTTACTCTTGGCAAAGCATTTATAGTAAGTTTATAATCAGCTAATTGGCAATAACCCAAGAGAAGAACAGACGTATAGTTAAGTTAGAACAATAAAAGTGCTTTCCTAAAATATTATTTCAGTTTTTTTTTTTTTTTTCATATTTCTGCCGGTATTACAGAACAGACAACTAGACATAACAATTTGGTATCCTGGCAAAAGATTGGCAACAGATACGGAAAAGTAAGAAAAATACGCAATCTAAGCCAAAACGTATGAATTACAGTCATTATGGGTATCTTTGAGCTTGTCCATCGTCACCCTCTAGCTTTTTTTT
This sequence comes from Uloborus plumipes, assembly GCA_038373865.1. Lineage (NCBI taxonomy): Eukaryota > Metazoa > Arthropoda > Arachnida > Araneae > Uloboridae > Uloborus > Uloborus plumipes. The sequence continues at coordinate 8,542 of JAXGGA010010027.1, read as the reverse complement.
CAAAGTCAAATAAATTAGAAAATATGAAATCTCAGTGATGCATTCTTCTGGCAAGATTCTAAAATAAGATTTCGGCTCTTGATGATTTGAAATACTATTAAAAAAATAATAATAAAAAGGAAGTAGCAAAAAGTTATCCGGACTGGTTTAGAGATACCCTGAATGACTGCACCTGTATAGATTTAATACCTTATTTTAAAGATTTCGATAGAAATTTCGTCAGTTCCCAATACAGACATTACATCAAAATATGAAAAATTTAATGACAGCTCAGATGACTCTGATATTAAGAAATAAATTACTGTTAACCATTCCACCATTCGTAATTTTATCAGAGACTCGCAGTAATCCGTCTTTATTTAAGCCTCAATGTCGAACTGGAAATCCGTCTGATTGAATTCCACTATTCGATAAACTGTCAAAATAAACCAATGCTTTTGGCGAGGGCAAATTTACAGTCCTCGTATTGAAAAGGCTCAGGCTCCCATTGCAGCAAAACAAACGAAGGGAAAAGCAGAATGGGTATTATAAAAACTTGGAGAAACCCATCAAGCTTGTTGGCTTTGCAAAAGAGAGCTCAATAGCATCTAAAAGTCGGTGAAATGCTTGGTTCTTTTCAGAATGAACACAACTCTGGTTTTTTCTCGTATTAATCCAGTACTATTCTTTCAAGAAAAATAAGCATTAGAGTATTCTAGGCATTCGAGAAAAAAAATGGACGACACGGAACCCGTTGAATTTTAAATCTCAGCACGAATTTTTCGTAATAGAATAAACTCATTAAAAAGTTTAAAATTCTCGTGTCTCAATTGTGATCTTTTAGTTTGTAGAAATGATTTTTTTAATTAAATAAATAATTTTCCTTTTTTTTCATTTTATTTAGGCTTTTCTTGCACTTTTCAGAAAGTCATTTGTTTGCAAGCACATGCTAAGAAGTCGCAAGACATAAATAATCTTTTCATGTACCTTGTTTATAACCAGAGCACAAAAAATTATTATCAGTCGTGCTAGAGTAGTCTAAAATATAAAAATATTTACACTAATCACAGTAAAACAGCTATACATTACTCTCTTCTATAACTTTGATTATCACCGCACGCATTATATTATGTTTCGTATGCAATTAATCATATTACTTCTGGAATAGTACAATAATTAGTAATTACAATTACTTCATAAAAATGTCGGTTTTGTTTTTAACTTTTATGAATTACATTAAAATAATCGGTGCGCCTGCAAGTACAGAATACAGCGTGATGATTATTTAATGCAATTCATTAAGGATCAAAACTAACATCGTATTACCACTAATATAACTTTATGATTATTTCTGCTATCTACTTTTACTTTGTATTAGCGCAATAACTATGTTTCGCTGTTTATTTATAGAAATATTAGTGGTGGGAATAAAGATACAAATGATTATTTCTAGTTTTAAAAAAATAAGTAAATAAATCCATTAAGCACTCTGTTAAAAAAATTATTTTAAAGGAAAACGTATCCTATTAGGTAATTATATAATATAATTGTATAATAATGGACGGCTGTATAACAATCCAATGAAAACAAGCATATCGGTAAATGACTATAATAATAATGAAGAAATGTTCCTCTAAACGACACTACCCCAAGAAATAGTAATATTAGTCTAACTCTAAAAAAATAAAAGTTGCATCAACAAAATTTCCATATGTACCTTGCAGTGAAATGAGAAAGCAATTCTGCAGTAAAATATTTGCATAACTACATATGGTTATGTAATGAGATAGAGATAAAAACAAGCTCATTTTAGCAGTTTTTTTTTCTTTCGCTGCTTTGGATGATACGTTTGTCTGGCGCCCATTTCTACATTTCTTTGTTCCAAATTTCTGAAAATGAGACTGCATTACTGGGGATGGTGCTCACAGACCCTACGGATAAATAATTGTAATTATACATATTAAGTGCGCGTTAGGTTGCATCACAGTTTATCATGCTTTTTTTAGACTAATTGTTATTTCCTTCGGTTATTTTATGCTTCTTTTGTACAACAGTCTGTGAAAGTTTGATTTAAATTACCTTCATTTTATATTTTAGCCTTTGTTGTTTATTTTTTGAGATAGAGTGTAAATGAAAATTTCTTGTTGTAGGAAAGTCTTAGGCGCTTTATCACTAATAGATCTGTATTCAAAAGTAAACGTGTTATAAAATATAGACACTGGAAAAATGGTATTGATATCAGTATAAATGTTTGTCTGATGGCAACACAAATATTCAAATTACAGGAACAAACATCTTTTGAATTTCTAAACTTAAATTTTCGTAGTGAGGTGTTGAATGTGTGATATCCCTATTCTAATGATTGTTCTTGTTTTCCTTTTGAAAAATTCTAAGAGTTACCCATGCTGCAACAAGATACTTGATAAATCATTTAATCCCTTTTAATTTCAAAATAAAATAAATTTCTTTTGAAAGCATAAAAAACTAACACCAAGTATTTTCTCACTTTGATCAAATAGAACAAATAAGCTATGGCATAAGTATTTGCACACAATATCATCGTTCTCAAATTTATTTTGTCATGGTGAGACTTCTTAAAGATACTGCTTTTTCATTATTTTTTGTTAGACAATTTCGTCATGGCAAAGATGCGGCAGCTGTTAAAATATTTTAGCTTGAGAATTCAAACACCCGGCACCCAAACAATAAAATATTTCATCAAATATATCCGTTGCCCTGGTTACGCTAAACTTTTCGATTTAAAGAAGTGCGTGAGTAGTCTCTTTGATGTATATTTTCTGCCTATTTCGCGGTTGGAAAAAAGCAAATAAACTTCCCGAAATTGCTAAAGTTACGACTCAAATGTGTTTTGTAATGTTCAAAGTCACTCTTTCAGCAGTAAAAGGGTATTTTTGCTCGCTTCTGCTTTGTGAACTTTAAGACAACTTTTATGGGGGGAACAGGTTTAGTAGATGCGAATCCACCCTAAATACATGGGTTCACTTTTTAAATGCACAACCGTAAAGAAAAGTCTCATAAAAGACAATGAGAAAATTCAAGTCGTATTCTAGTCTAGCCGACGGATAAATAAATGAATGGGTAGAAAAAACAAAGGAGTAAATAACATGTTTTTGACAGCGATCTTGTAGTTTTGTCGTTCATAGAAGGTAAAGTCTCATTGACTAAATATTTAAGAAACATTGAAAGCTGTTAAAATAGCCATCAGTATTGTGTTCCATCACTTATCTTGTTTTATGATAAAACGTAATGACCAAAATAATTTCCTTGAAAATACGCTTCAAAAAAATAGTCAAAATTTCTTTTTGAATGAAAGTTTAGCACTGTGAAAAAAAAAGAAGCTGGAGATAAAAAAATTTAAATATTAAATTTGAATCTTTTATTTTTTTCAGACCAAAATATTTACAAGTATAAAAATCACACACTTTCTGTGCCATTTCCAATTCTTTCTTCAAAAGTTAGAAATTATCACTATGAATGCATTTCACTCCCGTAAAAAATATAAAGCAATTTCACGTTTTGATAGAAAAGCAATACCTTGGTATTCGCTCTTTCGGATTGCGTACATTATATGCTCATATTAAAGATGCATTAAGTACTTCAAGTGCAAAAGAAAAGTTTTTAAAGTTCAAAAGTGTGAAAATAATTGTTTTTCCCTTAAACTCTGTAACACAATATTTTCAACGTCTAAAAAAAATATAGGTCACACACATTATAAATGTTTTTCGAACAAGTAAATAAATTCTTGTACAAGTAAGAACAAGAGCTGACAAAATATATTTTAATAAATTAAGTGAAAAAAATTGTTTAACGAAAACATGTTTAATAAGCAAAGATGCAAACACATCCAAGATTAGTTTTGGTAACTGATCTACATAAATAAAAAAAATGGACGGAATTTTTGAAATTAAATAAATTGTTATTTTCTGATTATAAATCAAAAAGGTTATTCATTTCTACTGCAGTCTAAAAAAACATAAGTCTTAACAATAATATACACTCTTTTCTTTTATGTAGTTTTAAATATGTAGTGTTTTTGACTAGTTAGTTTTATATGCAAGTGTAAAGTTTGTACCATTTCTCCGCTATGAGCGTCGATTTGATATATATATATATATATATATATATATATATATATATATATATATATATATATATATATATATATATATATTGTTTTTTTTTTTAATTAGAAGTATAAAACTTTGGGAAAATTTTGTTGAAAAACTGAAGTAATGAGAAAATTCCCAAAAGACCCTGAGGCCTTCATCAGGGGGACTCCCCTAGGGTAGGGAAAAGTGAAGTGAGATGTGTATATATATATATATATATATATATATATATTGATTATTGTGTCTGCACGTACATGGATACACACTGTTAAAACTACAGGTTTCACAAGGTACCTTTAAGAGTGAAACGTTGTAGCACAAGCGATGCCCCCCCAAGGGTGCCACTTGACTCCCTATGGCACCCATTTCGCTCCATGCGGCACCCCATGGGTGCCCCCCCCCCCCCATGAGTGCCGCTGGTGCTACAAGGCTACAAGGTTTCACCCTCAAATGTGCCTTGTGCAAACCTGTAGTTTCAACAGTGCACATACATGTTGACATTTTTTCAGATGGGAAAAAAACCCGACTATTCAAATGATACACACGTAATTGATCCAAGTTTTCACTTCTGTCGGCACTCCAAGATTGCCACTGTTTCTTTTTTCTTTTCTTTTTTCGTTTAAAGGATATAGTTCCAATTTATATTGCCCCAAATCAAAACATTTTTCATGATGCACTAAACATGCAATGCAATTTAATGTACTGATTTATCTGTATAACCTTCTCCCATAAAGAAATGTGTTGCAGGCTTATGATACAAGTAGCTGAAAAACACTTTGTCATGATATGAAACTTTTCTGTGTCGTCCCAAATCAGTGATAAGTTTTTATAAAAGAACAATTTCTAAAGTATTCCTCCAGAATTTAAAAAAATGCTTTTTAACACAATTAGCATACAGCAAGTAAAGATTTAAAACTTTTTAAAAATTTGGAGTTAAAGAAAATATTTTTGTGTTTTTAAATGCAACACAAATCAACTTCAAAATTGTTTCTTCCTCAGAATGTTAAATTTAAAGAATGCGACAGAACTTTTGATGTGGAATGCAAATGTCTCTAAGCTAGCTGTAAAGCCATTGCAAGAGCAAAGAAATCGAATTTGTTGTCACGCCAGTGTTTTTCAAAATGGCGGAAAGTTCGAATTCCTTTGAGTATGCGTGTGTAACAAGTAAAACAGAAATACGTATTTTTAAATGAGAGCTTTTTTTTCTTGTCTTAAATTAGTAACACTGAATTTTAAAATGAGATCAAAACAGTACTATAATAGAATACTATGAAAAATCTGCCCTGAATCTAAGTTTTCTCCTGCAAAATATTTACTTATGCAATTCTATTTCATGGCCTAAATATATATTTTCTACTTTATATACTACTTTATGTAACAATGTGGTATTTACACCAATAAAAAATATATAAACTAAAAATTATTCCTACAACTTTTATGTATTTCTTTACAATTAAGACCGAAGTGTTTGTTTGAAAAAATAGCGATAATTGTGGTAACAACGCCCATAACATTGACTAATTTTAACTTCGGTGAATTGCCTTCTTTCTTCTATTTATATTTAAACTTTTTAGACAAATACTTTGCATTGCAATATAAATTTCCTTTTCTTTTTCAAAAAAATTAAATAATGTATTCATTACTTTTTGAGAAATGTTATGATCATCCCATGGTTTAGATATAACTGCTATTCAATTTCACTAATTACGAGTAAAAGCTCTTACTGCTGACATACGTTCATACAGAACTTGGACTCTACGGATCAGGTACTGCTTTAGAGTTGATTAAAACGCTTCATTTATCAAGCAAAGGAAACTAATAGGAGTGCTTCTTTCAAACAAAAGTAATTCTTTTAGTCAATGATATTGATACAATAAGCTAAAAAAAACATGGGGTTAGAAAATACTTTCATTTTTGCAACAGAATTTTCTTATTATAATTTTTGTAAATACCCGATTCCTGAAATAATCGAGATCTAATGATATCACAAATGAAGAAACTTTGATGTGAAGCAAGGCCGAGGCATCAGCCATTTTGGAACACAGGTAACTAGCTGAGCAACAATGAAAAAACCTTATCCAAAATGTCAACTTGGCTATGAAGTGGCCCTGCTTGGAGCAATTGTCTACTTGCGACTGACTATCTTTTAGGGTTATTTCTTTAAGAAAAAAAAGTCAAAATTAAGAAAAAGAATTATGCCCTCCATGTTTTCGGCCTTGCTCTTTCAGAAAAAAATATTTCTAAAAAAATGGGAAAGAGCCCCATTGCAAAATTATCTATTATTTTACTTTTTCTTTATTTTTACTTCCTGTTACGTAGTAAAGGAAGTATTGTGATCGCGAAAAAAAAAAATCACTCAAATTTGAGTCTAAATTTTGATTTTGTTCACCCCCGACTGAATGTACAGTAGTTTTTTCGACCTGTCAGCACGTCCATATGTACCTACCAACATATAAGCAGCCGAAACATCCTTTTCAACCACCCCCGAGTTAATTACGATGAGTTTTCTCGTGACGTCTGTATGTACGTATGTGCGGATGTATGTGCGTATGTGTGTCGCATAACTCAAAAACTATATGCCGTAGAAGCTTCTAGCTTGGTATGTAGGCTCTGAGGATGGTCTAGTTGTGCACCTCTCCTTGTGGTTGCATTCGAATGTTCCCATGGGGGTGTTTTACCCTTTTTTGGGGGTAAATCAGTGTTAATTTCAATGCAGACTCAAGTGATATGAATTGGCGCGACCACTTGGCGATATCTCGCCAAGCTTTCGGTCACCAAGTGTTTGACGCCAACTTGGCGACAAATTTGGCGAAAAAATTATTGTTTGAATTTGGGTTCAACTTGGGGCTATTGGCGATATTTTGCGAAAAATTCACTGAATGATATTAAAATCAGCAATATTTAGAAAATCAACCATTGTAAAACATTTTTTGCATTGTTTCGTGGCAGATTAGGGGAGTGAATATTTGAATTGTTACTTTGCTCACTCCAAGCACTTTTTTTAACACTTAAGGCAACTACTAAGAAATTACACGTAAAAGGAAGTAGTGTGGGGTCCATACCAGATTTTTTAAGACGCAGAAAGCAAAATGTAAATCCAACAGATTGTTTCATTTAAGCTAACGTTGATCATCAAATTGAAATTGATGATTTGATTTTGTTTTCAGAATCGAATATTCAAAGCACTTTGTTTATCATGGGGGTTTTTTTTTGGTATAAATTATTTTTAGGACTTAATCTTTCCACTCTGAATGTTCATATCAACTTAGGAATATTTTATTATTTCATGTATATATATTTACATTTCTGACATTGATTTTCCTATCAACAATTTTTTATCCTGTTCAATGTCCGATTGATGTTTAAAAATATTTCTCTTTAACTCGTTAAAAATATTCTATGAATCATTTTTAATTGTGCATTTAAATTGTGTTTATCTTTCACGTATTTTATTAAAAAAATAATTGGTGGTACTTGTTGAATCCTCCTGTGGGGCAAAATTTACTGGTATTCTCATTGGTGAACTATTCAATATTTATAATTTGGTTCCGCTATGTTTTCACTTCTTCATAACTTAATTAAAATTCAAGTAAAACGTTAGAAATCAACACTCAAATTCCTGAGTAACTCGATTTCCTATTTTATGAGCTAGAACTTTGCTCTTCTTTGCTATCAAGGTTTCCAAAAACCAATATTAACAAGAGCTATTATCCCTGTCAGCTTTCCATTCTTTCAACTTTCTCTAGCGGATAAATGGAGCAGTTTCAATACAAGGTTGTAGAAAATGAGTAAAATAGGAATTCAGTAATTAAATATTCATAAAGCTTTTTAAACACTACGTGACGGTAAAATCGTTAGCTACAATCTCCTCATTAGCTCTTAAGCATCATTCAGCGTTTGACTCTTAAAATAATTAAATTATAGTTTAAAAAAAAGAAAAAAAATAATCTTTTAGAGTTAATCAAACTAACATGCACATAATAAATACATCAATCTGAAATAAAGTTTAGCCTTTAGTATTAATAATAGTATTTAGTGTTAAATATATTACTTTTATAATTGCAGAGAACGTGAATTTTAATACATACATAGTTACATACAAACAACGAAAACACAAATGCATCAACATGTAATATAGTTTAGCCTTTAGTATTAATAATAGTTTTTAACATATTACTTTCATATTTGCAAAGAACATGAATTTTAACTTTTATTCAGAGTTACATACATACATACAAACAAACAAACAAACCCACATGTGAAACTAATAAAAGCGTATTAATAAAAGGCTCGATATTAGGATGATGCCCTCATAACATTTCGTGTAGTTTCAGCAAAAATATGGATTTTCACATTAATCTTTTGCTTAAAAAAATTCGCATCTTCATTCATTATTACAAACTTTCGTCCTGTAAATTTTATCATTGAAATTT
>JAXGGA010010026.1:0-48824 GCA_038373865.1 Uloborus plumipes | reverse complement strand
TTATGTGGTTTTATTTTATTTGAAATGGAAAAGAGAAACTAATAAAGAGAACATTTTCACTTTGCCCTATGTAAGGGATTAAGTAGCTGGAAATCTAAAAATATTTTCCGAAAATTGTTTAAACTTGCTTCGACTGAATGTTGAAAATCTCACAAACTATATATGATGTAACATATAATAAAACTGCAAATTTGTTATAAAAAAACATAATAGTAAATTTTACCGTTTTTTCAAGTTTGAAAAATAACATTCTCTCTCTCTTACAGGAAAATCTTGCTCACATTAATTTTAAAGTATTGCCTTATGCCTTCCTCAAGGCATGAACCTTAAGTTAAATTTTTAAAATCATTTCATGTATTTTGTATTGAGATTTTTGAAATAAATATCAAAATGGACCAAAATTGGGAGAAAAAAAAAACTTATATCCGTCTTTTTTTTTGGAAAATTGACTTGGAACTTCAAGTAAAATTTAGTTTTAGGTTATAGAAATATAGGCCAGACAAACATATAAAAAACGTTATATGAAAATATAAACACACTTACAACTCATACATACAAAACCAAAAACACAGACTTCTGAGGAAAAGAGGCTTAAGTAACTACTGATGAAATTGCTCTTATTCGGGTTTATACATTTTTTTTACGATAAAAGTTCAGAAAGCGTTTGGTAACAAATAAGGTATAAAATGGTTCCGAATTGAACTACGCATAACTTATATTTTCCCTCAAAAATTCAAATTTTGGGAAGGTCTAGAGTCCTTATCCCCTTAAAACAATTTGACCTGGTATTGTTAAATTTCGTTTAAAAATAGTTTATAAAAATTTTAAAACACATGCTATTACAATATTACATAAAGCATAGGTTTTTAAAGCATAGGCAAGTTTAGGTACATTGCTACATTATAATAACCTTTTTTAAATACATGTTCTTAAACTAGTTTCCTGACTCTCTCTTTGCACTGTAATTTGTCTCGGAAGTCGGAAATTGCTATTAAAAATAAATAAATGAAAAATTTACACACATATATATTTTTACTTTAAAAATTCTTCGCAGTACTTCGGTTTTATGTGCTTCCAACTCCCCAGGGCAGTGATAGCACTTTTCAATCAATTCACGCTCTCTGAAAATATTTTCTCTTTTGAGAGGAAGAACCTTTATTCGTGAACATATTTTGCAATCTTGATGCGAGAAAATGATCGATAGAAAAAATATTTCGATTCATTTTTTTTGTGCAAAATCAAAAACAGTATCGAGAAAACTCTCGAGAATTACCCATTTATTTCTAGTCTTGAAAGAAAACTACAAATGCGATAAAAATGAATTGCAAAAATTTTTGAAAGACGGTTCAGACAATTGTCCAGTTGGAAACTATACCAAAATGCAGCTACATTACAAAGTTATGTTGAATTATTCTTTGGGAAGGTGTAAAAAAAGGTACTTTTTTTTGTTTTTAATATTCTTAAAACAAGTATAAATCTAACATAAGGTTGTAACTCATAAAATGAGTTTTGTGCATTGTACATGATGTTATTAAGTCTTGCACTGGTAAAGAAAACTTTTAAAGAAAAATCATTTAGCAAATGCACCCCTGGGCGGTAACTCATTGCACAAAAATCATTTATTTATTCATACTTTTTATATTTGATCCTTTTCTTATCAAGTGATTTTCCATATTGGTACAATAGTAGCTAAAAGCATGTAGGTGTAGTATGTAGAAATTTTCCACCCACAAGCCAGGGCAAAGCAGAACGAAAAAAAATGTACCTACAGCTCTATCATGAGATCCTGAGACAGCAGTTTTGTTCTTATTAGGAATTAATCAGTCATGAATAATCAGTAACAAACCTGGAGGTATAAGACCTTATTGAAGCTAAAATTACATCTAAAATGGTGGATAAAACTGGTGAACCAAACAATTTATGAACCGGTTTGGAAGTATTTTTAGTTTTATTAAGATGATTTCTACCTCCAGCTCGGTTACTAACTATTCCTGACTGATGCGTTCTTAACAAGGACGAAACTGCAGTCTCAGCTGTCATGATTGAGCAGTAGATTTAAGTTGAACCACACTACGATTTGCGGATGCTCGCTGATTTGGTAAATTAATTTAGCTAACAGTTTTCAGGTAATCTTAGCCATGATCGTAGCTAAAATAAGAGGGTTTCTATTCCCAGCTCGATTACTGACTATTCCTGAATAATGAGTTCCTAACAAGGACGGTACTGAAGTCTCAAGATGTCCCAACAGAGCTAGGTATGTACTTTTTATGTAGCTTGTTGCTGTTTTTATGTAGGTGTTGCTATCGATAAAATTTGAAAACGGCGTCTGTAAAAAAACTCATAGGACACCCGAGAGGATAGTAGTGAGCGTCAGCACCCAGAGTTTTTAGTTTTATCTCATATTGGTAATTATATTATGGCACTTTATATGTATATAAGGACTGTTATGTATGATCAAACCCTCGCCCCCTCCTCCCCCCAGGAACCAAACTCTGGGTCAAAAAGTGAAGCTGCGTAAAAGTGCCCCGGGTACTCAAACAGGGCAAAAGTTGAATGCCCTTCAAACTTATTAACTGCTTTATAAAACCATAACGTCTAGAATTTCCTAATTAAATATATGAAAATTAGAAAATTCATTGAAAAAAGTCCGCATAAACGTGCCCCGGTCTACCCTATGTTTTTTTTTTTTGTTCTGACGTAGTAATTGTTTTAAATCTAATAAGAATACCGAAAAATCTAATAAAATCTTAAAAAAATTTTTATTTGAAAAGATTGTACCTGTACATTTATGTACTTATAACATTGTATTTCACGATTTTTGGAATTATACATGTATGTGTGTCCAGCTATAAAATTTGAAAAAAAATCAAACCAAATGCTTTGGTTAAAAAGATAAAGTATGTATCTTCGACCACAAAAAAACCAATGAGAAAAAATCTGATTTGTTGCTGAGTTCCTCGTGGTGTAAGTTCCGGTTTTCTACGAGGTAGAAACCGGATCTATGTACAGAAAAAAAATGTATTGGACTGAAAATGAATGTACTTTCGATTTAATATCCCTCAACTTGTAGTGGACTATAGACAAAGTATAGTCTGATTCCAGTAAAAATATGCATGGTCTTAAACTCATTCATTTCTGTTTGAGATGAGAAAGTAGCCATTTTTAGACTGGTACAACAACAGTAGTCTTTCTCGACAACGCAATGACGGAGTTTGGAAGAAAGTATCCTTCTGCATCCCCGCTTTTACAAATTCCGTCGTTTAAGCTTTAGCTGATCAAAATCGACTTTTCAGAGCTAGGAGTAGACTATAGATAAATCATGTTTGTGTTGTCGGTTTTTCTTTATAACCCTTACCTTGTTTGAGTTGTTGAATATGCAATAACACATTCAAACCCACCAATATATCTTTTTTATTTATTATTGATGCCAAATATATATGTATATATTAAACTGCAGAACGATTGGTTGGACAGCCTGCAAAATATTATTATACTATTTACGAAAGTCAAAAAAAATGTGTTTAATGCAACGAAGTCGAATATTTCTGATGTGAATATGCACATTTGATTAGTACTGTTACAAATCTTGTAAATAGTTGTTGTTTTTCCTGCCTTGCATCATTTTCATTAGTTTTGGTTTTATCTGACGTCATGTTGCAAAAGTATCTGAAGATATCACCTTTATCACTAGTATACCGGCCCCGTAACACTTTGTAGTTTTTACACTTGCCCTAACTTTAATAAGCGTGAAGAAATTTTCGCTCGGAGTGGTGTTTTTCTTTTTATTTCTAGCGTTTTCTTGAATGAATTGTTTAAAGTTATGAATGATTTGGAATATTCCAGATATTACTAGAAAGTTGTCGGGAATTCTTTCCGTGTATAAATAGCTGGCCTTGAACACAAGTCAGTCAGTTTTTCTCAGATGGGATTCTGAGAAGCTCGCTCGTTATATTCGCTTGGGCGGATGTTTGTTTTGCTTTTGTAATTGCTTAATTACTGTTCACGTTAGATACGTGGTGCTAAGTTACTGTTGAGAGTACAGTGTACTGTTTTGCTACCTAATTGCTGGATGTTTAGCAATTGATTCCCGCTTAATTGTAAATAGTGTATATACTTGTAAATAAATTTATAGTTACTTCCTCAAGATTGGACTGCTCATTTGAAGAAAGTTGAAGGTGCTACGGACTCGTTACAATTTTGGCGCCCAACGTGGGGCATCTTCAAGGACTTTCTTGGAATTATCTGTGAACTTGGACTTTTCTTCCTAAGGACTTTTTGACTTCTGAATTTTATGGTGATTACTCGAGCAATGGAGGAACAACTGCAAAAACTCCTTGATGCGATCAACGCTGTTAAAAGTGACATGACTGCGAATCAAGAACAATTAAAAAATGACATGGCTGCGAATCAAGAACAATTAAAAATTGATCTGGCAACTAATCAAGAACAATTAAAAAATGACATGGCTGCGAATCAAGAACAATTAAAAAATGATCTGGCAACAAATCAAGAACAATTAAAGAGTGATTTAACCGCGAGCATAACTTCAAGTCAAGAAGAAATTAAGAGCGATCTAACGTCAATGAAAAGTTTGGTGGAAACTAAATTTACCAACATAGAAAATAAAGTGGAGGTTCTAGAAGAAAAAGTTGACAGCGTTGAGAACCGAATCACCACAGTAGAAAACCATATGGAAAAGAAAATTAAAGAAATTGAATCAAAGTTATCAGCATCCTCCAACAACTCAAGTGACTGTGTAGCTGCAGCTGGAACTTCTCGTCCATCCATCAAACTGGCCACGTTTGACGGGAAGACCTCGTGGAATATTTACAAGAAGCAGTTCCTCATCGTTGCAGAAGCAAACTCCTGGGACTCTTCCACGAAAGCCTGTCAGCTTGCAGCCTCGCTGAGAGGGGATGCAGCTGAAATACTACAGACCTTCCCAGAGGACAAGATCCGTGACTTCGAAGCCTTATCATCGGCCCTGGAGCTTCGCTTTGGCGAAGTATGCCAAAAAGAAATAAGCCAACTCCAGCTGAAATCCCGACTCCAGAGGACTGGAGAGACTTTGCAAGTTTTTGCAGCAGACGTTGAGAGGCTTTCCCATCTCGCCTTCTCGGACTGTCCAACGGGTGTTCGCGATAACCTGGCCCTGAACTACTTTATAGATGGAGTGCGAAATCCAGAAATTCAGACGGCTCTCCGGATGGCGGACATTAAAGATCTTAAATCCGGTCTGGTCTACGCAATGAAGTTCGAGGCTGCACAGCAAGCATCCCGCAAGGATCGCCATTCAATCAGGAGCGTGGAAGTGAGTGCCCCGGATTCGAATTCGACTCGTCTCTCGGAAATTGAGCGACAGGTCAAGGAGATCCTGAAGAAGATTACGGCTCGTAAAGACCAAAGTAGACAACCACTGAAGTGCTGGAAATGTGGCTGTGAGGGCCACGTACGAAAAAACTGCGAAGCTCGCCAAGAAAAGAAGAAGTCTCCCAAAGTTTTCCAGATTTCCCCAAGAAGTGGCGGCTGCAACGGACTCTTTATTTACGCTTATGTGAATGGGTTTCCCTGCGAAATGATTGTGGACACAGGAGCCAACGTTACCATTATTAAGACTGATGTGGCTCGTCAATTTGGACTCAAGATCTTATGGACGCCGCCCTGCGTTACTCTCCAAACTGTGACAGGTGACAAAATCGAGATTGAAGGAAAAGTGAACTTAGAAATAATGTTCGGGAGTGCCACTTACCATCACACGGCATTCGTCGCTGACATTACAGATCCCTTCATTCTCGGATTGGACTTTTTGAGAAAATTTGATTTTTCTATTGACTGTAGAAATAATGAGCTGCACTCGATGAGGGAAGACATAGTGATTTTCAATACCGAGAATAACTTAAAATCTGCTCATCAAATAATAGCCCAAACTGATTCATTGATTCCCTCTAGATCAGAAGTACTAATACCTGGCTCCATCAAAGAAAACAACAGCTTTAAATTCGGCTTAATTGAATATCCTAACCAGAATAATAGCCCAAAAGGAGTACTAGTGGCATCTACACTTGTGGACCTTTCAAAGAATGCAGTTCCTGTGAGAGTCGCCAATGTGAGTGAAAGACCGAGGAATATTAAGAAAGGAGAAGTGTTGGCAACTTGTACTCCCGTAAACTGCATCATCAGAAGAATTGATTCCTCCGAGACTGTGTCTTCCGAGTCCTTGACTTCGAAATTAATTGGGAGTGCACCATTATCGAAGGATCAAAGATACGCTGCGGAAAAATTGGTGGACGACTTCAAGCAGGTGTTTTCATCTACACCCGAAGATGTTGGTCGCACGAGTTTAGCGCAGCATAGGATCGACACTGGAGATCATCCCCCTATCAAGCAGCATCCAAGACGACTACCGTTCGCCAAGAAGGAAGCGGTTGAGATCCTCGTAAAAGAGATGCAGGAGAATGACGTCATCGAACCCTCATCCAGTCCTTGGGCATCCCCGATCGTCTTGGTCCGAAAGAAAGACGGCTCCACCAGATTTTGTGTTGACTACCGACGCCTGAATGACATCACCAAGAAGGACAGTTACCCTCTTCCACGGATCGATGACACTCTGGACACCCTTTCCGGACACAAGTGGTTTTCGACCCTGGATTTAAAGAGCGGCTACTGGCAGGTGGAGATACACCCCGACGACCGAGAGAAGACGGCGTTTACAACCGGACAAGGCTTGTGGCAGTTTAAAGTGATGCCCTTCGGCCTCTGCAATGCACCAGCCACGTTCGAGCGTCTTATGGAATCAGTGCTGCGAGGACTCTCTTATGAATCCTGTCTTGTCTACTTGGACGACATCATCATCATAGGACGCAGTTTTGAGGAACATTTGGTTAATCTTAGGAGGGTGCTGCAAAAGCTAAAGGAAGCCAACCTGAAGTTAAGCCCGTCCAAATGTAATTTGTTCCGCCGTGAGGTGAACTACCTTGGTCACATTATCTCTTCTGAGGGTGTACGAACCGATCCAGATAAGGTATCTGCAGTCAAGAATTGGAGCCGCCCCGAAAATGTCCATCAGCTGCGAAGTTTCCTGGGGCTCTGCACGTACTACAGGAAGTTTGTGAAGGGTTTTTCCAATATTGCACGACCTTTGCATAAGCTGACGGAGAGCAAACAAAAATTTGAATGGTCCAAAGAATGCGAGGATGCATTTCTACAGCTGAAGGAGGCTTTAACATCAACGCCTATTCTCTCTTATCCTCAGCCTGAAAAATCCTTCATACTTGATACTGATGCGAGCCACGAGAGCGTTGGAGCTGTTTTATCTCAAGAAATAGACGGTAACGAACATGTCATCGCTTACTGGAGCAAATGCTTATCCAAGTCGGAGCGAAACTATTGTGTCACGAGAAAGGAATTGCTCGCCATAGTTAAAGCTGTAGAACATTTCCATCATTACCTCTACGGCCGTAAATTCCTGCTCCGGACTGATCATGCCTCTTTAACTTGGCTGTTGAATTTCAAGAATCCAGAGGGCCAGGTAGCCAGGTGGATACAGCGGCTCCAGGAATATGACATCGAGATTAAGCACCGAAAAGGTTTGTCACACGGTAATGCTGACGCATTATCAAGAAGACCTTGTTCCGAGAACTGCCATTATTGCTCCCGAATTGAGAAACAGTACGGGACGACAATCCCTACTGCCTGTCAAGTTACTGCTACTTCATCATCTTCAGATCCTGATCCATGGAGTGACGACCAAGTTAGAAAAGATCAGCTTGAGGACCCAGACCTAAAGCCTATCATAGAGTTAATGGAAAAAGACAGTCGGCGACCTAGCTGGCAAGACATTTCTATCTACAGTCCTGCAACGAAAAGATACTGGGCTCTATGGAAATCTCTCCAGTTGCGAAATGGCGTCCTGTATCGGAAATGGGAATCTGACGATGGTAAAGCATTCAAATGGCAGTTACTCCTTCCCAGATCAAGAATTCTAGACGTTCTAAAGGAATTGCACAGTAGTCCGACTGGAGGACACTTTGGTATCCTGAAAACCCTCCACAAGGTTCGAGAGCGCTTCTTCTGGAGCAAGGCGAAGGATGACGTGGAGAAGTGGTGTCATTCTTGTGACGCCTGTGCTGCCCGTAAAGGACCGAAGAGAAGAAAACGCGGGAAGCTACATCTTTACAACGTAGGAGCTCCTTTCGAACGAATCGGGATCGACATTCTTGGTCCTCTACCGAAAACTACTGATGGGAATAAATACATCCTCGTTTCCATTGACTATTTTACCAAGTGGCCCGAAGCATATTCCATTCCGGATCAAGAAGCTACCACTGTAGCAGAGACTCTAGTCCAGAATTGGATCTCGAGATATGGGACACCCTTGCAGATCCATTCCGATCAGGGGAGAAACTTCATCTCAGCTGTGTTTAAGGGCCTATGTAAAATCCTCAAAATTGAGAAAACTCGAACGACACCACTACACCCACAATCGGACGGCATGGTGGAGAGATTTAACAGGACAATTCTTAATAATCTCTCGCTTATGGTCTCCAAAAATCAACAGGATTGGGACAAGAAACTTCCTCTGTTCCTGCTGGCCTTCCGCAGTGCTGTCCACGAGACCACCGGATATTCCCCATCACAGATGCTCTTCGGCCGAGAGCTTCGGCTGCCTTGTGATCTCGTCTTCGGTCTCCCTCCAGATGCGCCTTCATCGCCTGAGGAGTACGTCCAGGATCTCCAGGCCCGGTTGGAGGACGTTCATCACTTCGCACGGGAGCGAATCAACATCGCGACGGAGAAAATGAAGACCCGATACGACACAAGGTCCACTGGCCATGACTTTCAAGAAGGTGACAAGGTGTGGCTATGGAATCCCATCCGACGTAAAGGTCTGTCACCCAAATTGCAGTCGCATTGGGATGGACCCTACACAGTCCTTCACCGGCTGAACGACGTCGTAGTGAGGATCCAGAAGTCATCACATTCAAAACCCAGAGTTGTACATTATGATCGGCTAGCCCCATACTATGGCCATAGTTCGTAAAATAAATCTAAAGCTACCATGGTAATGTGTTTGTAAATTTTGTAAATAACTTTTGCCTTTAATTGTCTGTAATATTACTTCATCAATGTGATTATTTCTTTCATGTTCTCATTGTTATTGTTTATCATGTTTATGATTGGTCATCATGTAATGTGTGCACCTGTAAATTTTCCCTTGCTTCCTTTCTGGGGATTGTACTGCCCGGGACGTGCAGTCCTTGGGAAGGGGGCAATGTTACAAATCTTGTAAATAGTTGTTGTTTTTCCTGCCTTGCATCATTTTCATTAGTTTTGGTTTTATCTGACGTCATGTTGCAAAAGTATCTGAAGATATCACCTTTATCACTAGTATACCGGCCCCGTAACACTTTGTAGTTTTTACACTTGCCCTAACTTTAATAAGCGTGAAGAAATTTTTCGCTCGGAGTGGTGTTTTTCTTTTTATTTCTAGCGTTTTCTTGAATGAATTGTTTAAAGTTATGAATGATTTGGAATATTCCAGATATTACTAGAAAGTTGTCGGGAATTCTTTCCGTGTATAAATAGCTGGCCTTGAACACAAGTCAGTCAGTTTTTCTCAGATGGGATTCTGAGAAGCTCGCTCGTTATATTCGCTTGGGCGGATGTTTGTTTTGCTTTTGTAATTGCTTAATTACTGTTCACGTTAGATACGTGGTGCTAAGTTACTGTTGAGAGTACAGTGTACTGTTTTGCTACCTAATTGCTGGATGTTTAGCAATTGATTCCTGCTCTTATTGTAAATAGTGTACATACTTGTAAATAAATTTATAGTTACTTCCTCAAGATTTTAATGCTCATTTAAAGAAAGTTGAAGGTGCTACGAACTCGTTACAATATGTAATTGTATACATTATAGTCTTGTTAAGAGCCCAAAATATGTTCAAAGTTCCTTTTAAATATGATGCAGTTAAAGTTAATATAGGATTGTTCAGCTGCACTTTCAAAACTTATTGATGACTCAAGTAAAATATATAGTAGAGCATTTAATAACGTCACAAAATCTACACATATCAAATCATAAATTTAAAGAAATACTCCGAACTTTTCCAAGATTAGTATTTTAATATCAGTGTCTTTTTTGTTTTATAAACAAAATGTAGGTGGGAGAGATAGGTTTTTATCAAAAAGGAAGAATTTTAAATGTGAAGTAAAAATAAATAAAGAATGAGTTTCCGCTCAATAATTATTGCCTCAAGTAAGTCAGATAAGAACATTTTTTTACAAAACGCTTATTTATTCTAGCAATGAAACTAATCCCAAACATGAGTGAGAAATTTTAACAATGAGCACATAATTATTATTGTCATTATTATTTTTTAAAAAAATAAAGTACTTTTTCGTTTCAATAAAGAGAGATAATATGCATTTTTTAAAAATATATTACTTTATTAAATATTTTACTGCACATATATCTCTCTAAGAAAAAATATTTTTGCAGAGACTGACAATGAACTTGAAATTCATTAATTTAAATAAATACTTTTTAAAATTATTGCATTATGTGGCGAACAATTCTGAAGCATACATTAAAATGTAATCTATATACTTTAAACTTGGTAACCTATAATTTTTTAACAAGAAAATAATTTAAATTCCTCTAAGAACGGTATCTGAATGGAAAGGAAAAAACAAGAAAAATGAAAGAATGAATAAAATATTTGAAACTTTGAAGCAAAATAAAGACTTCCCGTCTTCTATGAACGAACCCGGTGGACGATTCTATTTACAAGGATATTGCTCCCGAGTTATTGCCACGCTCCAAAAATATTTCTATCACTTTTCGGAAAAGAAGGAAAATGTGAAAAGGGAGGACTATTATTATCATTTTTTTCTCTCCAGAGAGTTTTAACTTCACACCACTACAATGCCTCACAGTCGAACGAATTTCTGATCCCAATGTGTCATTAATCTTTTTAAGTCTCTTTCAGCTCCTCTTCAGCGGAAGTAGACGAGCCCCAACCCCACAGGAGGGTGGATGGGTGTAGGTGTTAGAAATATTAATAGGAGAAGAAGTGTGAGGGTAAAGTTCTTTGTCATGGTAATTGTTGGGAAGTGGGAGCCGCGCAACATGACTGTGCACTTTGTAGCTAGACATTATTTTTTTAAAAAGTTGAATTTAAGTCAGCTTTAAAATGAGTAAAGATGTTTAGATATTTATTTTTTCCTTCGTTTTTTACGTTAAAGACACTTCCTTATACTATTTTTAGTTCTCAATTTAGAGTATTTTATTTTCTTTGTATTTTTTCTTTATTTCGCTTATGTGTTTGTTGTTCAGGGAAATATAATTAAAAAAAAGAAAAACAGTAGAAATTTGTACAAAAATTATTGCTGTGTTTTGTTGTAAACAAGCTTAAGTTTTCCTCAGCAGCTTTATCCGAATGCGTTCGTTTGACAAAGTGTCTACCAAAAAACTTATTTCAGCTATCCAAATTTCGACGTCATTTTATTTAGGCATTCAATATTTTTTATACGAGTCCTTTTACTGTAGTTAGGCATTTAAATTCATACAAATTTGTGAATCAATCTCTACAAGTGTAAGTTTAGTGCAGTTTAGTAAGATAGGAAATATTGCTTTTACAAATTTGACTCTGTTATTTTGGAAAAATCTAGGAAACATTCCTTTGCAACATTCCTTGCAACATTGGATATGTATCATCGCGTTGAAAGACAGCTTCAGAGATGACTTAAACGAAGGGAAGGATTTGGTCTCTATCACTTCATAGATACTCCTGCTAGGGGAAGACCGCCTATATTGGACCCCCTAAGAACAGGAGGCCTGTGTCGCTCAATGTGAAGCAAAACAAAAATACGAAATAGGGCATCGTAAGCTAAATTTAATCTGGAACCGCCCTAGGAGCCTATATTTTCTAAAAATGTGGAAATTATTTTTTTAAAAAATTATCTTACAAAAAGTTGCAAAAGTCCAATTTAGGAATATATGCGCCTATATTGAACCATGCGCTTTCTAAATTGGACCGTGCCAGGAAATCATAGAAGAATTTATATTTGAACCATACATCTTTTTTCCAGGATTTGCAATAGAATTTCTTTTGCGTTGATAAACTCCCTGATGTCATTTCATGCACTTAATCATGTTTTGCACTTTATCTCTATGAAAAATATTGCAATAACAATTGTTTTGTGCAGTTTCTTGCTTCTTCTTGTGTGACTTTTTCTGTTTTATGCTTCTTTCATACGGCGTTAGAATAATTGCTGAGATAGCCTTCCTTTTTGTTCTTTCTATTTTTTAGGTAAGGTGATATGTGAGCCGGGGCTTTACAAAATCATAGTTGAAGTTAACAATCATGCTTTGATGAGAACTATCCGCTGATTCTACAGGTAGTTCTTGTACATGGTGTACAACAGTACAACTTAACCGTACTTTTGAAAAAGCATATGGCTCACCAGGGGGTGATTTTACGATAAGCTCATACATGGAACGCAATCTTTTGAAAATAAGCATGGGGAGGGAGGGGGGCTAGCAATTCTGTTGCACTCATGCAGCAAATAGCCAGTGTGTTTCTAACACGTTCACCACGCATTACTGCTCCAAACTGGTATTTACCTTTATACGTCAATATATTTTGGGGCATTTGGACAGTGAAAAGACCGGCTTCATCAACATTGAACATTTTGGTAGCATATAAATTGTTTCTTTTTAAATTCTTTTCGAACAAATCGAAGAATTTTAAATTTTTTTTCTCGGTAAACCAGCATAAATTCAATTTAAATTAATAACTATGTTTAACAACCTGAAACTGCAGCTTTATGGAAAAAGAGAAAAAAACATGTTTTAAGAATTTGCAGCTTCTAGAGAGAAAATGTGC
This sequence comes from Uloborus plumipes, assembly GCA_038373865.1. Lineage (NCBI taxonomy): Eukaryota > Metazoa > Arthropoda > Arachnida > Araneae > Uloboridae > Uloborus > Uloborus plumipes. The sequence goes on along the minus strand of JAXGGA010010026.1, from coordinate 35,937 downwards.
TTGATAAAAAAAATGAATATCGTGAATAGGTGTTAAAGTATGCTTAAATTAATCTTAACTACGCTATTAAATCAGATGAGTCACTTATTTTATGTTACAATTAATAAAAAGTCTTGCTTAAAATCATATTCTTAAATTGGACCACTGGTCCAATATAGGAAAATTTTTTCGGTCCAATAAAGGAAAACATGCCATTTTTTATTCTCCAGCTTATTTCTCTATCAAAAATTATCACAATCGCGCATGTAAATACATAGATGTAATCCTTATTAAATACAGATTATCATGCTATAACAGCAGATTACCTCAGCTTAAAGGTTTTTGCACTATCTTACTAGGTACAAGTCCGCAAAATAAGATTTTGCACGTTTTCAACATAAATCATGCCGTAACTCACGCTACGCAGTTCGAAGACTGATGAAACTTCATACACATTGATTTTATTCCTAAAACTTTATATTTCTACCGTTAAAGTGTAGCATAGATCTCTGTACTAGATTTTAAGCCCGAGGTCCAATTTACGCAGTGGTCCAATATAGGCGGTCTTCCCCTACTACTCATGTGATCCTCTATTCGTAGCAGCTGAGGTAGTAAACGATACGAGATCGCACCCCTGACCTCCGAGTGCTTGGCCTCTACACTGTAATAAATGAACGTTGCTTTTAAAATATAATACAGCTAATTTTATAGTAATAAACTGCAAAAATTTCTAATTTTACATTAATAAACTGCAAAATTGCTAATTTTACAGTTTATTACCGTGCATTTTACAGTTTTAAACTGGAACCTCTGCTGTCAGTATTAGACTATTGTTTTTGCAGTATAATACAGCTAGATTTTACGGCAATAAACTGCAAAATTTCTAACTTTACGTTAAGAAACTAAAATTGCTATTTTTAGTTTAATAGTGTGCGTTTTACAGTTTTGTATTGGATCCTCGGCCCTGCCAGTTGTACACAGTAAAAAGAACAGTTCAGTGTTTGCAGTGTGCCGTTCTATAGCACGCTCTGGCAGGCAGCACTCACCAGCATAGCGTATAACATGAATGGGCCATCATGAATCTGCAAAAAAGCGTGATTTGCCAAACTCAGTTATCTCTTTAGGATCTGCGTTAATGAGTCTACTGCAAACACAATCGTCAATGGTTTGTCGTTTGAACGCCGATGATTATCGCCGATGACTCCAAACTCTGTACGTTGTTGAAACTTCCACCTATTTCATTATGTAGGCATACTTAGGTCCCACTAAACGTCTTACAAATTATCATTGTCTGTTTTGAACGTCCCATTACAACTCTGTATTCATACACAAACAGCAGCAATTTAAAGGACGTTGCTCAACCACGCCTGCGTGGTGGTTCTGAAAATTTACTACTTTATATGACATCCTATACTTTATATTTGCTGCAAATTTCATTTCAGTCGAATTAGTGGTGTTGCAATTATTACAAACAGCAGAAAAAAAGTAACTTCGAATACTATATAAATATAACGATATAATTTGAGTGCAACGCATTATAAGTGTTTCTTTTCTTCTGGTTTGAAAGCAAGTGGTAGTTGACGAAAACCGCAACTCTAATGTATACTGTAAAAATTGATGTTGTTTTTACAGTATAATACAGCTAATTTTATAGTAACAAACTGTAAAAAATTGCTAATTTTACAGTAATAAACTGTAAAATTGCTAGTTTTACACTAAAAAAATGTAAAAATGTTGCTTTACAGTAATGTATTGCAACATTTCTAATTTTACAGTTTATTATTGTGCATTTTGCAGTTTTACTTTGGAACCTCTGTTGCCAGTATTATTACCGTTGTTTTTACAGTATAATACAGATAATTCTGTGGGAATAAACTGTAAAATTGTGGGAATAAACTGTAAAGTTGTGGTAATAAACTGTAAAATTGCAGCTTTACAATAATAAACTGTAACATTTCTAATTTTACAGTTAATTACTGTGCATTTTACAGCTTTAAAGTGGAACCTCTGCTGCCCGTATTATATTGTAAAAACAGCTGCTTATTTTTTTGCAGTGTAGAAAACACACAGAATGGCACTTACAATGCGCACTAGTAAATATTCTAATGCATCAAAAAAGCATTTCGTAGCATATTTTTGAAAGGGCCAAGGGAGAAAACTTTCTTACGGTAGGTTTCCTACATCTGCAGACGTGACAGAATTGAAAGTAGAGAGAATCTGTCTTTCCGTTGTGCATCGATTTTGTTTCTGTGAGGATCCATCGGTTTACTAGATGCATATGGAATCGATTTTATTTGACGTGAAATGAATTCTCGTTTTTTTATGGCATATAGGCAAGTCTTGGCATGAATAAAAATCTTTTGACTATATTAATGTGGCAGAAAAAATAATGGAAACTGGTTCAGAAGTAGATTTTTTTTGGGTCGCTGCCATATTTGCTGCTAAATATTTTCATTTTAATAGAAATTTTAATCACGTGATATCTTTATTCGACGAATTATTTTGCATTTTAATTCATCCTTTAATGTTATTTAATTCAGCGAAGCTTTTTTTTTCGCTGCTTTACGGAACTAAAAACTTGGAGGGTGATTTTAAATTTTAAGGGATTTGTTAATCGTACGTATAATGGCTTGTTTTATCTATCAGGCTGATTATTCTGAAATTTAGTTAAACTTCTAACGCGGGGGGGGGGGGGGGGGGGGGTTATTTCTGTACCTCAGAATCAGAACGACGTAAGTTCAAAAATGGCGATTTTTACTTTACTAATGCATTGTATGTAGAATCTTATTCTGCATAGACCCATCAGAACGTTATTGTAAAAAATAAATTTCTGCACAATTATTTAGCATAGTTAAAAGAGCGCAAGCCCCATCCTTTGCATGCATCCGATAATCGTTTTTGCACTATACTGAAAAATTACGAAAATGGACTTACGTTAGTCTGGTTCTGAGATACAGATTTGATGGTTTGATGCTTCATTTTGCTCTTTGATAGAGCTTTAAATGCTATTTAAAGGCTTGTTTTACTTATTTGACTGGCTATTTTGATTTTAATAGAAATTTTAATGCTGTTTAATGGTTCTATTAGCTTGTTTGGTGGATGTTTTAATTATTTTAATGGAACTTTTAATCTCGTTTAATAATTTGTTTTATTTGAAAGTAACATAAAATGCAACTAATCTGTGCTACGCCTAAATAAGTAAATGCAACGTAGCTTTGACCAAACATGGTCGGTGTTTGATAGCGATAAATTCGTTGTGTATTCTATACTTTAAATGAGATTTTTTTTAAAATCAGTCAGAGTGAAGTTGATTATAATATTGGGAAACTAACTGGATATATTTTCACACCTTCAAATTATGTTCAAAGTTATATCGAAAATCTTGTTGTATAAAAGTTTGTTACAACTAGAAATTATCATAATTCATATATTTTAATGCTAATTCCTATCACTGGTTGTATTTAATGCACAATAATTTACACTAGAGACAAGTGAAACATTTTAAACAATACGAAATATGTACCGTATTTAAATGTATTGGATTTAACTTCTTTGTACAAAATAACAGACTGGAGCCAGGCTTGAACCTGCGCCTTTGGGCGTGAGTGTTTAAGCGTCTTAATCACTACACCCCTATGTCGGCTAAAAGTACGTAAGTAAAGTCTGTATGGGGTCTAATTGTGCGCCTCTAGTTTTCGTTACAATTGGATTTTGCAAAAATGGGAATTCACAGCAGTTGACGCCAATTATCGCTTGCCAGTAAATCGACTAAACTGCAAAACATAAACCGGTGTTTTTGCAGTATAGTATTGGAAGCAGAGGATCCAGTTAAAAACTGTTAAATGCGCAGTAATAAACTGTAAAACTAACAACTGTACAGTTTATTACCATAAAATTTGCTGAATTACAATGTAAAAACAACAGTATAACACAGGCAGCAGAGGTTCCAGTTTAAAACTAAAATGCACAGTAGTAAACTGTAAAATTAGCAAATTTTAGAGCTTGTTACTATAAAATTAGTTGTATTCACTGCAAAAACAACGTTTTTTTTGCAGCGTAGTTTTTGTTGTCAATTGATTGTGACTAACTTGGTGACAAATTTTGAGACAAAGATGAGATGATGCTGAATTCTGTGTCAATTTAAATAATAATACCATTCTTTTCAGACTGAGAACACTATTTCTGTAAGTTATTTTAGGTCTGATAGTAGATCCTTTGAACCCAAGAGGAGAGGGAAGGGTATACTAAATCACGTATGATTATGTGACTGCAAAAAGTATTTAAATTGAAAAAAAAAAGTGTTTTATGCTTGATGAAGATAAGTTCAGAATTAATTTAAACATTCAGTGTAGCATCTTCAAGCTTCAATAATACATGGCAAAAGAAAGAAGTGTGTTTTTATAAACATTTTTAATAAATTGGTTCTTGCTGTTTATTAAATTTGCTCATTTTAGCTAAGAGTTAGAATAACGATCTGAATAGACTGAGTTTAACAGTAAAATATGTTTACTTAACGCGCAAAATGCTAATAGCATAAAAAAGGAAGCACTTTTTCTCTTCGGTTTTTTAAAACATGTTTGAGAGACTCATCCTGTAACTAATTATTTTAGATCTGAGCATATAAATGATGGAAGAAATTTAGTTCTTCTGTGTTTTCAGAGCAAATATTAACTCACTCCGTTTATATTAATCTTAAGGAAAAATGGAACCTTTTTCTTTCGTGAAAGAACGATGATTTTAAGACGTAAGGTTTACTCACAAATCTTAATTTTTTTATCGAATGAATCCACATGTTTTGCTGAAAGCGCTCTTTTAAAACTGGGATATATTTTTAGATTTCTTTTGGATGATAAAAGTAATGTATGGCAATGCTAGAAAATTTTTGAGTTAAATTCATATTTTTTCGCTAACTTTTCTTTAAAATTTCTCGGTACTTTTGATTTAAAAAGAATTATTGATATAAGACTAAGGCTAACAAATCGGCAGATTTCTGATGCAACATCAAGTTTTTGAGTTCTTTTTAGCTTTCACCTTTTGGAATGGATATAAAATAACGTATAGTATTAATTGCATTTTAAAGGTAGTAGGTATAAGTCGATATCTGTATAATATCTTGTATAATATCTATTTCAGGAAGCCTGTTGTAAAAAGAGCATGTTTAACTGCTTCTTATTTTTCTGTCTTTTTGGCCATTGTGTCAATTTGGAGAGGACTAGAGCGTTGTATATTTTCTGAAGGTTAGAAAGAGGTAATAAATTGCAAAATATGAGCATTTGTAGAAAGACGAGAATCTCGGGGGTATTACCACTAAATGTTTCTAAAATAATCATAAATGATATTTTTTACTGGATTTTGTTTTCGGTCTTTTTGGTGATAAATCAAAGTATTAACTTCAATCCCATGAGCTCTGTACCTAACAAAGTTCTCTCTTTTGAGATGGTCTAGGTCAAAAACTTGGAGGCTCTGTTGCATACGAATCGTGCAACACATCTAAAAATATTTCCCGTAATATATTATCCCGTACTCTTTATATGCATTCAAGTTATATTTGCAGATACGATTTAGATTAAAATTTAAATTTAGTATGCTCAAAATGTAGCAATGATGTAGACATATATTTTTGGGTATGCCCTGTAACCATTGTAAATTACTTCTTAAACAATCGGGACGATTCATCCCTCGAAACACACCGTGAGAAAATTCCAAAACGTCACACATTATTTCCTCGCAGCGTTCCGGGATTTCCCTGGTTTCTCCCAGTTTCCGGAGAAAAACAAGTATACTTGAGAGGCGTTTCCAGAATCGCTACGAGTTGCTTGAATGCAGATTTTTTGCTGCTGTGGAAAATATTTTTAGTTAACAGCGTGAAAATAAATTCAACTTACTTTTATTAGTTGTTTTGTTTTCACTTTAGTTACCACCTTTTCACAATGTGTCCCAAATGGGGGGAAACTGCCATCTTTGTATACTGTAGCTTTGCAAGAATTGCACAAAAATAAGTTCTCTGGTATTTACTTGCAATTATGCCTTAGCATTAGCCTTATTCGTTATTTAGGAGATTTATCCAAATTTAAGAAGTGATAGTTATGAAAAAGGCTTAAACTGAATTATTTTCCCAGTTTAAAGTTGAGCTGTAAAGCAAACAGACTTATAAAAAGGTTGAAAATAACAAAAATCTTTTGTACCTACATATATCATTTATTCAAATCTTCTCTGCACAAGGTAAGTTTTTTTTAAACAATTTCTATTCATAATCGCAGGTTTTAGGGACAAACAAAAGCTATCACATTTATCCGATTAATTCATAAATTTAAAAATAATAACGCCAAAAAGCGAAGTAGAATCTCAGCCCATTTCTCCCACATAATTCTCGGAACAAAACCACTAATCTGCCATTTAATCACCCCAATAATATGCATTCAGAGCTCGCTTGTTACAGCACTAATTATAAAAATAATTATGGGAATAATTGCTTTCTGCGTTTCTGAGAGTCGCAGAACACGCAAGGCAAGCAATTAAGTAATGCGCTGCGGCTTTTATCGCAGCAGCTACAATGAAATCCGATAGGCTTTAAATCTTAAAAAGCCCTCATCACAGAGTTGGTACAGTCCCTAATGATATCTAATTTGTTTTGCTGGTAACACTGTTTTAATTTGATGTGTATTTACCGTGAGTCTGCTACTCTTAAAATATGTAATTTCTCATGTAGGTTTAGCACAAAAGAAGGTTCATGTTTTAAAAATTTCCAAATGTCACCTATATTAAAATAACTGATGCACAAAATTGAAAAAAATAGTTCCTTTATTTTCAACAGTTTTTTACAGTATAATACTGGCAGCCGAGGTTCTAATTTAAAACCGTTAAATTCCACAGTAATAAACTGTAAAACTAGGAATTTTACAGTTTCGTACTTTAAAATTAGACATTTTACAGTTTATTGCGGCAAAATTTAGCCGTGTTATGCTGTCAAAACAGCAGTAGAATACTGGCAGCAGAGGTTTCAGTTTAAAACTGTAAAATGCTCTGTAATAATCTGCAACATTAGCAATTATACAGTTTAGTACTGTGAAATGAGCAGTTTGACAGTTTATTACTGTAAAATTAGCAAATTTTACAGTTCATACCATAAAATTAGCCGTGTTATACTGTAAAATTTGCATTCATTTCTTACAATGCATGTAGGTTTAACACAAAAGAAGTTTCAGATTTTAAAAATTTCAAAAATGTCACTCATATTAAAATAACTGATGCACAAAATAGCAAAAATATATCCTTTTTTTCAAGTACAGATATTCAACGTGTGAGTCTTTTATTGCACGAAAAATCTCTAATCTATTGTCCAGTTTATTTCACATATTTTTTGCGATTACTCTGCCAATGGTTCGTAGTGTTACACAAATGGGCTTGCCACTGATTGGCAATGCAAAAAAGGCATTCTTGAAGCTCTTAGTGCTATTGGAATCAGTAGATGATAAACAATGTCTTAGACATAACCCCTTAAGAAAAAAGAGGAAAGAAACAAAAAAACTCACTACGTTAGAAAAAACTGGATTGCACATGAGATGTTTGTCGCTGAACTAAATTCTCATCTATTGAACATTTAGGTACAAAAAATCCCGCTAATTTAGTGCGGAAGATGTTTTAATATGTGTAATAGCTTCGAAATTGTGGTACTTGAAAATCTAGTCTTTCTTTTGAATTAAAGCTATATTTGGTGGTAGAGCTTGATAAACTTTGTTTTTAAAAGAATTCCCAGTTCTATGGAATAAAATATCATCCATGTAAATTAAATGTACAATTTATAGTACACATCACAGCAAAAGAACTTCCCAATGATAAAAATATCGAGACAAATATTTTCAAGAATTTCATCACACAGGTTGAAACACATTATTTTATAACTTTAATAAATATGCCTATGTTTCTTGAAATTTTTCTTTGGTTGAAATTTATAAACATAAACTACATGTGGAAATGGTAAAATCGTATCCTTTTGAATACTATCTGTTTTTCGTGTGATTTGTTTTTTCTAAAGTGATAATTCATCCTAAAGATAGCGGTAACTTTGTACATAAATTTGAAACAAACAGCGATGAGCCATGGCTTGGTGTCAATTAGACGTAAACATTTATCCTTTTGTGGAAAAAAAAATCAGTGACAATAAAAAAATATATTCACAGCATGCAAAAATCCTGTTTCCGAGTTACTAAGTACTCTTTCATCAATGCTGAAGTTCGAGGTCTAAGTAATCCCAGTGAATTTTATTTTACTGATAATGTTGAAATGAAATGACTGGTTGCGTACTGAAGAATCACCACGTGTTTGAATTTGAGCATGATGCTTAGGATAACTGTTGATTACTTAAAATAGATAATTCTGTTAAACAACTGCTTAATCTATTTGCAAGTGTTTAGCATGTTTGCGCATATATTTGTAATTTATACCCGGAAACTTAAGCTTTGACTTTAAATTGTCGTATACTCGACAAAGAGGAACTATTATGATGTATCATAATACAAAGTGTCAACTAAAAGAACTGTACCTACTAAAAAATAATGATTTGTACGTTTTGCAGGTGTTATCATAAAGTCAACATCTGCAAACAACACGTAAGTCACTACTATGAATTGCAGTACCAGAGCAAAGATGCAGTTACGAAATTCAGTGTTGTTCAAAACGTAATATAGTTGTAATACCGGTATTAGAAATTTCTCAGAAACGGAATAGAAACATATTGTTTCATTGGTATAATTCACAATTTTGAGCAAAACCTGAATTAGTCATAAAAAATATTGTGAACAAAAAAAAATTAGAAGCAAGTGTTATAATAAACAAATAAAAGAAAGTACTTCTTCCGAGTTCAATCTGGTCGGTAGTACCATTAATAATACGTGATACACTTCCAGTAATTGCTTCGAAGTAATTAATTTGTAAGAGTAATTCGTTCTATAGCTTGTTGGATTTGGACATAACTTTTTTTTTCTGTGTGTGTGTGTGTGTTGAGTTTTTTTGTAACTATGTGTGAATTTAAAAATATATACATATAGCTAAGCATATCTCCTTTTCAAGCGTTTTATATTACATTCATTTTGACTAAACAATTCTGTTCAATAGGATTTTTAAAAACAATTTTAGTCAATGTTTTAGAGATGAATAAATGTATGACAAAATACACGCCAATCTTGAAATGAATTGAAACGTTCGTAAGCTGCAACGCTTAAATAATGTTATTAGTGCATTACAAATCTATTCCTTTCATTTAGTAGAAATTATCAAAACGACGAATTATATACTTCTGTTTATCTCAAAAATTACAGAACTGCTAATGACTGTTAATTGCTCTTTCTCTTTTACACAGGGTTTTGAAAGTAATCCTCTCAAATTAGGATTTAATCTTCTGTTTACTCATCCCATGCGGGTCTTTAAGTTTTAAAATTTCCTCGCTAGTTTATTCCAGTTGTAAGAGTTTTGTAATGTTGCCTATTTTTTGGAAATATTTGCTCATCAGAAACTTAGTTTTTTGTTAGGTAAAGCGGTTTCCAATAAAATTTTGATATTCCCAGGTAAACCAGTCTGAAAATATCTTTATCAGAGTGTTTTGCAACTTGCAGTTTGTTTGTTTTTCGACATTGTTGCTCATGATCAAAAGCTTGTTATGTTTTAGTATCCACACACCTTGTAAACTGTAATATTCTAAACGCGTCTGTATGTTTAAACGCGTCTGTATGTTTAAACGCGCAAAATCTGGCAGGTTTGTTGAAAATTTCAGTTTGCTTTTTTAATACTAGAAAGTTTTAGAGATCGTTTCAAAAACAATTTGATAAATAGTTCTTTTCTTTTACCAGTTTAACACGCAATTTTCCCATGAGTTGTGTAACATGGTGGTGAAGAAATACTTGTTCAAATTTACACCATATGTTTAAAGCAAGTAAATATTTTTGAAAATAACATATGATTATGTCTAATTTGAGAACATAATTTGAACAGAAGTTTTTAGAATTTTCAGCTCAATTTTTCAAGGATTTCTTCAATTCCAGTGACTAATCAGTGTTTCATTAAAATCCTCAACAAAAACGAGATAAATGCTCCATAGTTCAATATTTATGCTATATGAAAGAGCGAATTTTTTCAACATGGATAAAATTTTCCCTACAGTTCGTAGATCAAAGCGCTTTTACTTATCTGAGCTGCAGTTGTTAACGTTTTAACTGAAGCTCAAAATGCTTTTCTCAGTTAATAATAACAGTTTCTTCTTTTGAAAATATTATAACTATGTTTCCCGTTTTCATGAGCAGCTATTATTTATTTCTTTTTCTTTTTGCAAATGCTAAATTATTGCGTATCTGATTTTTTTAGTCTCAAATGTTATTCACACGTCTTTTGTTGGAGTATACATTTTCGAGAGATTAGGGGAAAACCATTTGTGCATATTTTAAGAAAATAAAAATTGCAAGGCTCTTTTTTCTTTCAAATGCAATTTTCTTATGTGGTTTTCAGGGAATGTTGTGTGATTTTATTTTGGAAACGGTTTTACTTACAGCTTATTTAATTACTATATATTTCTCATTTCTCTTTTAAGTAGTGATGAAAGGAACGATTGCCTTTAAAACCGACTTGCTAATTTTAATCTTTTCATTTGAGCTTATTAATGTTTTATGTATTTAAATAATTAATATGCCTTTATAAGATTATTTGTAAGGGATGGAATTCTGTATGCTGATACTAACACAGCTTTATCTAAGTATTTCTAAATCAATGATAATGCTACAATGAATTGGTCAAGCGAAAATACTTTTACAATTGTATTTAGTTTTTATCCAAACTACTTTACTATGATAATGAATTTCTACTTATTAGTTTATTTTTCTCAAAATATTTTTTTTCTTCCAGAATGACAATGAAGTCTATTTTTGTCTTCATTAGTTGTATACTCTTAACTCTTCAAACAAAGGTAAGTACTGTTTTGCATGATTATTTAGAGCATTCTTTATAATTGTAATGAACTTTGTGATGTGTTTTAGTATTTGGTTTCATAATGAAAATATTTTTTTTTCTTGAGATTTTTTGATTGCAATGACATAAATCATCTTTAAGAGTTGTATAATAAGGGCTTTCAGCAACAGAAAATACACATACAACATATTTCTGTAGAAAACCGTCTTAATTAAGAAAATATTGATTGCACTGGTTTGGACTGATTGGAGCACTTTGCATAAATAATTGTAAAAATGATATGTTTTCTCATGATTTATATGGGATAGTTAAAATGCGAGTGATGTAAGTCATTCTATCTTAGTTTCGACAGTATTTCCTAAGATTTTGCATTTTGCGTTGAAGTTTGTGAAAAACTTTTCCTTATCTCGAAATGTATTACACAGTATACACAGTCGAACATCGTTAAAACGAATTTCAAGGATCATTTAAATCAGTTCGTTTTAACCTATTTCGTACGGTTTATACGTATATAGCTCGTCTTCGCAGTAATTCGATTGAGGAGGGTTTGGATTAACCAAGTTTGATTGTATTTATGTTTTAATATGTTTAAAGTTTTATTTAATAAAATAAATTAAAATATTATACACTGCAAAAAATGAACAGTAGTTTTTACAGTATAATACTGGCAGCCGAGGTTCTAATTTAAAACTGTAAAACGCATAGTAATAAACTGTTAAGTTAGCAATTTAACATTTTCTCATGGTAAACTTAGAAATTTTATTTTATTGCCGTAAAATTTAGCTATATTATACTACAAAAACATCAGTATGATACTGGCAGCAGAGGTTCCAGTTTAAAACTATAAGATGTAAGGTAAGAAAACTAAAATTAGCAATTTACAGTTTATTACTGTAAAGTTGGCAGTTTTACAGTTTATTAGTGCAAAATTAGAAATTTTTAGTTTATTACTATGAAATTAGCTGTATTATACTGTAAAAACAACATTCGTTTTTTAGTGTAACAACTATTTATCTTTCATGACGTCTTAACATGAAATCTTTGAAATAAAAGTTTCTAGTCTCCAAAATTTCTTAGGTTCAATCTACATATTCACCTGCTTTCCCATATTGGAAAAATGCAGCTGTTGAAAAGCAAAAGCACCTAAAATTCTTTTTAAATAGCAGTTTTTATCTCTTATCTGTAACGGCAACGATAATGTGGTTTGCACAAGAATTCGTTGAATGCTTTTAGTACGTGACCTTTTGTCTTTAGAGATTAACTAACTTCCGATTTTTGTTTTGGCGCCATTTTCCTTTATCTAAACGGTTTCTTTTATGTTTTTTTCTGGGATATTAAACGAGTTGTAAACAAAGTTCTAAAATAAACAGAAGGAACGATCTATTTTGCGTGAACTGCAAGCGTAGAAGTTTTTAGTTTTAGTTCGAATTTTTATTTCCTTCTTCTTTTTCAAACGGCAATAAAGTTCTACCTATCTCGTAAATCGGGTTGAACGTTCTGTTTATTTTAGTTGCATTGACGGAATGGGAGGTGGTAGACTACACAAAAGGAGGAAGAAATGTCAGAAAGTAAATACTGCACCACTATTTATACAATTGTAGAATAAAAAATCCCTGAAAAAAAGCGAGAGTTTCAGTTGACGATTTAGTATCGTGTTTATCAAACTTTATAAAAGTTTTCTTCTAGTTCAGCTGTTCTCTCCTACTAATCAGCTATTTATATCGCGGGAATTTTAACGTAGCAGCATAATTTTATTCATAACATTATCACCGGGCTATAAAAAGCAGTTTTTGGAATCTTTTATTGTTTTTCGTCATGTAAAGGTAATTTATCAAACGATGAGACACGTCGAGTTAGAGTTTGAAACTTTGTAAAAAGAAAAATTGTAAACAAAAATGATGCATTATCATTGTAACTTTTCCTTAAGACTTATCGTTAAAACAACAGCTTTGATAACCGAAGTTGAGACGACTGAGATGTCTCCATGGCCCTATTTAACCTTTAACCCCAATCTGTGGTGGCACCTTGGGGCGCAATGTTATGTATACAATTTAAAAAATGAATGTTGCTTTTACAGGATAATGCAGTTAATTTTATAGTAATAAACTGTAAACATTGCTTATTTTACAGTAATAAACTGTAAAATGTCCCTTTTACGGTGCTATTTTACTTTTAAACTGGAACATCTGCTGCCAGTATTATACTGTTGTTTTTACAGTACAATACAGCTAAATTGTAAGGCAATAGACTAAAACTTCTAACTTTACAGTAAGAAACTAAAATTGCTAGTTTTACAGTTTATTATTGTGTATTATAGTTTTAAATCGAACCTCGTCTGCCCGTATTATACTGTAAAAACAACTGTTTATTTTCTGCAGTGTACCTCTGTTGTCGTTGTTGTTGTCTTGTGCCAGTCAGGTTAGCACTTGGGGGTGCGCTGCTTCACTTTTCCAACTGTGCCGTAAGTTGGTGTGAAGTCCGACTTCCACAGTACACGCATGCCTTAGAGACCCGTTTACAGGTTGAGAAACCTTGCACAGCACAACAAGACACTCTCACAAGGAAAGGACACGGACAGCAGTGAGAAAGTACATTCATGCTCGAACCCGGGACTCCTCCATCCGGTCAGACTTCTCAGACCACTGGACGAGGTGGCCGGCAATCTATACCTCTAAAAAATTAATAGCTCTAATTTGTAAGAAAAGCAGTGGAAAACTTTGTACAATTAACGAAGTTAAAAATACAAGACAACGTGTCCAAAAGTACAAATAAAATATTAAAAAGAGTTTGAAAACTCTAGAAAATAGCTATTTTGGGGCTATTACAAATGAAGCCCCATCATCAGTGCGGAAAGAGGACGGTTCAACTGACCACAGTCAAGTGAACCAGGAATGCGAGAAACGCGAAGGTACATAAACAGAACAGAAAGAGTAGGTCTGCAGAAACTGTTACGTCATGGGTTAAAGAGGACAACTGCGCAACAAAGAGTATGTCAAGTTGTTGCGCAGTTGTCCTCTTTAATCGACGTAATCTTTGTTGCGCAGTTGTCCTCTTTAACTGACGTAATCTTTGTTGCGCAGTTTTCCTCTTTAACCCATTACGTAACAGTTTCTGCGGACCTACTCTTTCTGTTCTGTTTATGTACCTTCGCGCTTCTCGCATTCCTGTTTCACTTGACCGTGGTCAGTTGAACCATCCTCTTTCCGCACCGATGATGGGGCTTCATTTGTAATAGCTCTAAACCTAAAAGCACAGAACATTTGATGTTTTGAGGGCAATCTCTAGTCTGTTACTTTTTGCAAACGTCTGTAGAAGTATTGAAATTAAATCTTGATTTTATCACTGTAGCGTAATTTTTTTTAATCATCTATATTTTCGTAATTTCCCTTTATTTTTTGCATAAAAACCTGCAAAGTAGATGATATTTTTATTCAAATGCCACTCTCCTCTCGCCGATAAGTCTACTCGTCAATTGATTAAAATATATTTCTATTTCTGTGTAGATACATTGTATATTTTAAGCAGTAAATACTCATATTACAACATAAGGTATTGTATATAAAAAACAGTAGTGTGATAAAAACATGGCTTTTTGAGAAATACATTCTTTTGGGGAAGATTTCTGCTGAGCCATGATAATTCAAATTCTATAGTTTCTATCAAATTGTTTTAAAATTATTTTATATCGATTCATAGTTTCTTTAGGACAACAGTTTTCCAAAATAAAGGATATTTCTAGTGAGAAAGATGAATTCAATTACAATATAACTATGGTTATAATTACTAAATTACCACAAAAAATGCAATTCAGAGATATTTAGTAGTGGAAGGAGGTATCTATATAATTTACTTTTAACAATGTATTTTTTTGCTTTTAAAACTCAAAAGTTAAAATGTAGAGATTGACTCACTACTTAAAAAGTATTGAAATTTAGCAATATAATGTATTGTTTTAGTTCATGATGATTTTCTTTCAGCAAAAGCACAGTCAAATTTAGACATTGCTAAACTACATAAGTTACACGACACCCTGTATTGAAAACAAATATCAAGAGTACTTTTCTTTTTTGACTACTAGGCATTTTGAAACTATTTGTAACTGAAAATATTTTCGCTCAGTAATGTTAAGTGTTTAATCCTTCTTTCTTTATACAGTACTACCGCCGAATCTATGGCGCTGGGGGGTCTAAGGGGGGGGGGTGTTGCTCGGGACTTTTTAAGTTTATTCTTTGAAAAATATCCTAGGGGAAAACCCTTCGAACGCCCTGAAATTTGCAATATTCTACATCTCACCTAGAGAAAGTCCTTGCATATTCTTCTATTGATACCCATTACCCTTCGAGAACTCCCCCCCCCCTAAAAAAAAGACAATGGATGCACATTAAAAACGAGAAAAAGCACGAGGGCTGCACAAACAAAAAAGACACACGGTGACAACAATGGTATATTTTGCACAGAACAAAGTTGTCAGGACAACATAAAGGGCCCCATTCTAGCTTAGCTTAGGCCCCATACTAAAAATAGCTTAGGGCCGCGTTAGACTTAACTCTGGTTCTAACCCCCTTCTCCCAATAATGTTTGCAAGTCGATGCCTCTGTTCTTCAGCGTACACTTTTTATAAACGTATTACTTACAAATTCGATCATAAATAGCATTTTTGCTTATTTTTGAAGAATGCGTTCTACAGTTGCCAAAAACATATATTTTTATACCGTAAGCCAAAGATATGACTTTAAAAAACTCCCACCAAACTTCTGAGTAACCGAAAGAAATGATAATTTGGAAGACGGCAGTAAAATATCAAATAAAATGAATAATTTATGTTGCGGATAGAGAAAACCATGTTCCTGAAATGGATTTATTTATTCTACACTTATGGAAATAAAAAAACCGTCCTATTGGGCCTTTTCATAGCCAAATTATTTGATCAAGTGTAAGTCAAAAACTGTAGTTTTGGAACAAAAGAACGTTTAAATGTAAAGAAAATGTTTTCCCCTTTAATTTGATTTGCTTCTATTTTGGTTTCTACCAGCCCGGAAATGTTTACGAGATCTAAAGAAAGCTAAAAGTGCCAATTAAATAAAATTTACGAAGCGGAATACTTCTTTAGATGTTTGTTAAAACTGAAACAATAAAAGAAATGTGCTTAAGAGTTTCGGGTTACTTTTATTTGTTTTCAAGGAAAGGAATCATCCTGAGATAAAGTTATATATTTTAAATACTTGATTTAAAATTTTCTTGCCGGTCACCTTGTTTAGTGGTCAGAGTGCCATGGATGGTGTGGCCCCGGGTTCGAGCCCCGGCTTGGGCATGGATGTGTTTTTCTCTCCTGTCCTTGTCCTTTCTTTGTATGAATGTGTTGGTGTGAAAGGTTGCCTACCCTATAAACGGGTTCCTATGGCATGCGTGTACTGTGGAAGTCGGACTTCACACCAAATAACGGTACAGTGGGAAAAGTGAAGCAGCGCACCCCAAATTGCCAGCCCAGCATTCTTAGAATTAAGAAAATTCTTAGAATTAAGAAATCCAAATAGAAAAATAAAGAAAAAAAATCAAAGAAGTAAAAAAGATTATTTTCATGTGCAGTCAGTCATTACTTAGTAAATTTACTAATTATAACAATGAACAAAGTAGTGTCATCAATATATCAAAACGTATGCCATTATTGAAATTACAGTGTTTTCTAGAATACCTGATCTAAGTACTAGGGTGGGCCGAAAAAACACTTTTTTTTTAATTTCGAATTTGTAATAGCGCGGAAAAGTTGCGAATTATGAAGACAAAAAGAAGGAAAAAAAAGATCGAAATCGGTTGATATCTTCCGATCGCGCATAAGGCCTAAAATTTGTCAAAAAATGAAAAAACTTTATTTTTGCGATTTTTTGTTTAATTTTTTGAATTAGATGTTTTCGTAATGCAATAGTTTGTAACGTTTACTAATATAGCATTAAAACATTGTGCTTTGATTTTGTTTTGGTCAGTTAATATCCTCCTATTGCGCATTAACCCCAAAATTTCCCAAAATAATAATTAAGAAAGTTACATTTTTACGCATTTTTGGTTTTCGATGAATAATTTTTTGTGAAACAACCGTAGTATTTTTTGAGACAGACTGACAATAATATAGAAAAATAAACTACCACAGGTTCATTCGATGTTATCCAGTTGCGAAAAGCCTTAGAAACTATCATGCGCAGACGTAGGGCAGCAATCCAAGCAACGTCGCCGTCGCTCGCCTGGCTACGACTCTCTTCACTCCATCGCCGCCTTCCTAGGACCATGTCAGCTGCCTGCCTATATTGTTTTTTCAGTCTGCGCTTCTATGTAGTAATCGCAGTGTACTATTATTTAGTTCAATCTAGCTGTTTTGATTTTGAAAATCTTGTAGTCTTCTGTAATGATGTAGTTTCCTGCTGTGTGCGGACTCTGTGATTTAACAAAAAGTTATGTAATAACAAGACAAATACTCTAATAACAAGACAAATATTTGGCTGCCCCACTTTTGGTACTCCAAAAGAACTGCCATCAAACAAGCCGTCCACTGGCAAGGACATCATTAGGTGCCGTACTCAAGGAAGGTTAAATTTGGCACTAAAAATTAATAGTGGTGTCTTCGCACCACTATTAATTTTTAGTCAAATTTTATGCAATAGGTACATTTTTAATATACACTGAAGTGACAAAAGTCATGGGATAGCAATATGCAAATTTTCAGATGGCAGTAGCATCGCATAGAACAGGTATAAATGCGCAGTGCTTTTACAGAGCTTTCATTTCTGTTCAAGTTATTCATGTGAAGAGTTTTTAACGTGATGATGACCGCACGACGTGAATTAACAGACTTTGAACGCGGAATGTTAGTTGGAGCTAGACGCATGGGTCATGCCATTTCGGAAATCGTTAGAGAATTCAACATTCCTAGATCCACTGTGTCAAGAGTGTGCCGAGAGTATGAAATTTCAGGCATAACATCCCACCATGGACAGCGCAGTGGTCGACCGCCTGCACTTAAAGATCGAGACCGGCGACGTCTGCAAAGAGTCGTAAATTCTAACAGACAAGCAACACTGCGTCAAATCACCGTAGAAATCAATGTGGGACGTACAATGGACGTGTCTGCTAGAACTGTGCGGAGAAATTTGGATTTCTTGGGCTATTCCAGCAGAAGACCGACTCGAGTGCCTTTACTGACAGAACGACATCGCTTGCAGCGACTCTCGTGGGCACGTGAGCATATCGGTTGGTCCCTAGATGAATGGAAAACCGTGGCCTGGTCCGATGAGTCACGATTTCAGCTGGTAAGAGCCGATGGTAGGGTTCGAGTGTGTCGCAGACCCCACGAAGCCATGGACCCAAACTGTCAGCAAGGCACTGTTCAAGCTGGTGGTGGCTCCGTAATGGTGTGGGCTGTTTTTTCATGGCATGGACTTGGTCCTCTAGTGCGACTGGACCGAACATTGACTGGAAATGCTTATGTGCAGCTACTTGGAGATCACTTGCAGCCATTCATGGACTTCATGTACCCAAACAACGATGGGATTTTTATGGATGACAATGCGCCATGTCACCGGGCCACAACTGTTCGCAATTGGTTTGAAGAAAATTCTGGACAATTCCAACGAATGATTTGGCCACCTAGATCGCCCGACATGAATCCCATTGAGCATTTATGGGACACCATCGAGAGGTCTGTTCGTGCCCAAAATCCTGCCCCATCAACGCTTTCACAATTATGGACGTCTATCGAGACAGCATGGCTCAATATTCCTGCAGAAGACTTCCAACGACTTGTTGAGTCCATGCCACGTCGAGTTGTTGCACTTCGCCGGGCAAAAGGAGGGCCGACATGATATTAAGAGGTATCCCATGACTTTTGTCACTTCAGTGTACATGCAAAGTGTTAAATATGAAAGTGCATAAACATAGGAAACAAATAATTTTGTAATCCAATAACATATGAACATGCTTACAAATATCATTTTAAAGTTGAATAAAGAAAAAAAAAAGGAAGAATCATTTTTAAATGATTCTGTTCACAGACATTTAATTTTTGAGTATTTTCAAAATAAAATGTCATTTTTTATTCCATTGACGAATTTGCTTTTTAATTGCTTTCATTCAAAACAAAAATTAGTCCTAAAATACGAGAAAAAAAAAAAGGGAAGAATCATTTTTAAATGATTTTGTTCAGACATTTAATTTTTGAGTATTTTCAAAATAAAATGCCATTTTTTATTCCATTGACTAATTTGCTTTTTAATTGTTTTCAAACAAATCAAAAATTAATCCTAAAATACGAGAAAAATTAGATTGTTTTGTCACTCAAAAGTAGTTAAAAGTTAAAAGATTATGCTTTCTTTTTAGTGCATAATACAAAACATTGAAATAAAAAGAATTCGATAAATTGAAGCTGGTAATTTGGTTTAAAAAATGTTTCAACTATTTTTTCGTTCATGGTATTTTTACTAGTTAATGTAGCACAAAGTTTTAACCCCTTCTTTTTTTTTGTTTCAGATCTAAAAGCTCCAGATATAAAAGCTGTATTTGTAGTTTTGTTAGTTTTCACGATTAAAAAAAGGATTTACTATACGATAACGAAGCTAACTAACTGTAAAATTAAAACAGAAATGATCAAATTAAAGTTAATTTTTTTTCTCCATAGCGTGGTCTGAAGCATAACCAACTGTTTGGAGAAGTTTTTTAACTAATAAAATTTTTGTAGTCAGTGCAATGTTAAATATTTTAAGCTGTTTAATCTAAATAAATAAATCAGTAAACTAATAATAAAAACAAAGGATTGTAGTGTCTTTGTAACAAAACTTAACGTTTACCATCTTTTGAGCAAAAAATATTTCTTCAAATGTTACAATACTCTGAACAGAATTTGAATGCACAGAATACAGACATACAGACAGAAAAACAAACCAACAGACAAACATTTTCCCATTTCATAAGCCAATTTCAAAACTTTTTATGTTTTACAAATACTTAAATAATTAATTTTCCAAATGTTTAAACCAAGTTTTTATGATAGATACGTGAAGCTTTTATCTTTTTTATTTACTTCTACTTAAAAAGAAAAGGAATAAAATGCCGTTAAATTAGATTAAATACCAAACAGAGCTTAGCATTCTTTTTTCATGTTGTTGATTTCATAATTAGAATGGATAAAAAATACCGAGAACCAAACCAAACAAAGTAAAAATTGAACAACGAAAAATAAAGACCGAACTTGTTTACAAGCAACTGAAAAGAAAAACAAAGGTCGCTTTTTTTCCCACCAGTAAAAATATAAACTTTTAAGGAAGAAAACGTAAGCATTGATTATTTAGATGGAGTTTAATTTCTACAGGAGGGAAATAGTGTTCTAGAAAACCCTGGGTACAATTTGAAACTTCTACGTACGATTGAAATAATACCATACGATATTATTTTTTTTAAAATTACAAGGATTTTTTTTCCTTTCCGAAAAAAAGCATTTTTAATGTAACAATATCACACAAGTGAAATTCTTTTTTCAGCTTCTTTTGTCAGTTTAAAAATGAAATATTTTCTGTTCTCCTTCGGTAATGCAATGTAAAAGATATTTCGAATATGCAATGAGAAAAAAAGTCAGTAGTTGTTGCATGTGGATATGAACTGTATTACTTTTTAATCATTGGAGCAGTGTTTCTCTGTTACATTGTTTATGCCAGTGCTGATGATAAATTTTCCTTCATTTAACAGCGTACGGAGAAGCGACAATATTTTTTGAAACTCCGACAGTATTAATCAAAAAAACAAGATGGTTGGCCTATTTTCATCTTTCGATTTTATTTCAAAATAAAGGAACAAAAAAGTATGATAAACGATCACTTGCACTGGATTCCATAAGCCAATCAGGCTTTCTAAAAGTAGATCATGAAACTCGTTTATCACCTGGTATTCTTCTTGTCTCTAAATTTTATCTGAAATCTGATACTTTCAGTTTCTAGAAATTTGAACAATTCAATAGACAAAAGAAATAATTTATCTCACAAATAAGTTTCGCTGAAACATGTGCTTCTCACTTTTTGTGTTTTTGTGTCCTTATAAAGAAATGGAAGCTGTGTAAGATATAAGTGTGGAAGTATTTTATGCATAACAGAAAGTAATGCAACGATGAATCACAAAAATATGCAGGTAACGGCAGACATGCATTTCGGGGTTACAAGAATCCCTTTACAAGTGTCTACAGTTCCCTGCAAATGTGTGTTATTAAAAGTTGCAGCCTTTTCTTTCTGTTTTTTATACAAAGATATTTCTTTATTCCTTTTTTTATGTAAGTTTGCTGTATTTATAAAAGACCCATTAAAGAAAACTGAAATAAAAATGGAATTGTTTAAGTAAAAGCTTAATAAAATCTAAATTCCAAAAGATGCTATAAAGATATAACCCCCAAGCATCAAACTTTATTTTCTGATACCAAATATCATGACAGGGATTTTTTGGGTCTTTGGGTATTGAAATAAGATAAACATACAGACATTGCCTGTTTTACACATGTAAATCGAAAGTTATCTTTGAAGTCCTTAAGAGCAGTTATTTGTGGTTTATAGATAAGCAAAAAGTGAACTAAATAATTAAATGATAACTTGTTTTCAACTCCAAATTAATAAACATAAAAGTGCACAAAGTTAACGGAACATTGAATACTGATATTTTGGAATTGAGAGATATCTATTTCTCGCTTTGAATTGAGATTACGTAAATTACAACAGCATTTTTGCTTTCTTGTAGGCTTTGCTTGAGTTCAGTTCTCAATTTTACTCAGTTTTAAAATGTATATAGCTATATTCTTGTAACACTAAACGACAATTAAAAGGAATAGGTGCATTTAAAAAAAATCAATGTAGAAAAATATGTAGAAAAGGAATTTATTATTAGTTTTATGTATATTTTATGTAATAATAGAAGGCATTCATTTCAGCACTGGGGTGAAAACTAAAATGTTTTAGAATGCCTGGAATATTCTTAAAAGTTTTTGATTTTTGCGTTACAGGTGCGTACGTTTTGGTGCTCATATTTAACCTATTAATGCCTGACATTTTTTTCCCAAAGATATTTTGTATACTAGTTACAAACAGTGTTTAATGGACAGGAAAACTAATTAAAAGAATATCATGTAAAAATTTTTTTTTTTATTAAGGAAAGAAAGATCGTCTTTCAAAAGTTACAATAGACCCCATAGGGTACATACTTTTTTCACTATTTTTTTTCCGCCTACGATATAATATTTAAAAATACATTTTATAAGAAGAAATAAAATCAGCAATTAACTTAAACTGGGAAGCTGGGAATAACTTAGAAAACTTAGCTTTTTTTCTTGAGATTGTGAACGATGTTATTTTTGATAAAGATCATATTAAAACTGCTGCAGAACACACTTTATAATGGTTATGTGCTGCAATCTGTTAATAACGAATTGAAGCAATACCAAGGTACTAATTGAAAACTATTATTTGGTTGAAATGCTCATTTTGGGGAAATTCAGACCCTTTTTTGTACCGTCCCTAAAAAGGGACGCTAGGCATTAATGGGTTAATAGATCCGTTTCAGTCTTTTTTTAGGAATATTTCAGCTAATCATTCTGTAAGTGACTTTTATGTTAGGTATACTTCTTTGGGGCTAGAAAATAGTTAAAGATAAAAATAAATAAAATTTATGGATTATCTAAAGCGTTTTCAATAGCTATAGGTAAAAAATAATACCAGTGGCAAGGAAGCTAAACAAACGATTAGAACGAAATCACATATGTCAACATAAGTAATATATTCCCTGAGTTAATGTTTTATGTTTTTTTTTCAAAAACCACTCTGAATAATAATAGCAACTCAACTTTAGTTGACTTCATTCCATGTTGCACAAAAACATTTTTGAAACCTTGATCCTCAGACATGTTCAGTATTAAACTATGTGTCAACACTTCCCAAAACGGAATAAGCCTATCTACTTATATTAAAAACTGAGTATCTTTCTAACTATCTTTCTATCTTTTTTTCTATCTTTCTATGTCACGCTTATTTCTCCTGAACGCCAATGAACTGAAAGTCGAACCAGGTACCGATAGATAGGTAATTTTTCAGGCTTCATTAGTTTCAATCTATATGATTATACGATTTTGATTAGCGAAGATATCAATTAATAAGTAGTCAAATTTAAAGCGATTAAGCCTAATAAATGATTAAACTTCCAAGACATTTTTTCTTACCGTTGCCATTTTGAATTAAAACGTTAATTAAATTATTGAACTATTTAAAATTCCAAGATATTTATTTCTTTCCGTTGCGATTTTAAGGCAGGAATTCAAGTGAAACACGGACGATCGCAACTCACCAATGCAATTGCAAATTCCAAAATTTGGATTCAAGTGAAACGAATTCACTTGAATTCGACTTACAGTAGCGGTTGCAATATGCGATCGCCTCGAAGCGACTGCAATGGTGTTTCACTTGAATTCGGCCCTAAATTAAAACGTTAATTAAATTGAACTTTTTAAAATAAAAGAGTGTTATTTTTTTCCATTGTCATTTTAAATACGTGTTATAACAAAGTTCTAACAATTGTTTTTATTCTAATTATTAATGACATATTTTTTCTCAGGTACCATTTTGAAAATGTGTTTTTAAATAAAATTGCAATTGCTGTTTTTAGAAGGGACTTTTTCTGGCTGCGATCCATAAGTAGTCAAATTTAAAGCGAATGTATAATTAATAAGTAGTCAAATTTAAAGCGAATGTATAATTAATAAGTAGTCAAATTTAAAGCGATTAAGCCTAATTAATGATTAAACTTCCAAGACATTTTTTCTTACCGTTGCCATTTTGAATTAAAACGTTAATTAAATTATTGAACTATTTAAAATTCCAAGATATTTATTTCTTTCCGTTGCGATTTTGAATTAAAACGTTAATTAAGTTGAACTTTTTAAAATTAAAGAGTGTTATTTTTTTCATTGTCATTTTGAATACGTGTTATAACAAAGTTCTAACAATTGTTTTTATTCTAATTATTAATGACATATTTTTTCTCAGGTACCATTTTGAAAATGTGTTTTTAAATAAAATTGCAATTGCTGTTTTTAGAAGGGACTTTTTCTGGCTTCGATCCAAATATTAAAAGAACTTTTTCGTTTAGAATTTTGCAATTAATTTTACCGGAAGAAAGCGGTTTGGAAATAATTGTTTTTGGAAAGGAATTTTATTTGTAATTTAGGGAGAGTGCTAAGTATGCGCTACTTGACATCGTCTTTATTTCTGAGGAAGCATGTGCAAATAATTCGATTGATTCTTTGATGCAGGAAAGCTTTTTAGCGAGCCGCTTTAGCGGGGAGTAGTTTATTAAACTTTTCCTTGGTACTTTAAAGGCGAGCCGCCTTGGCGGCGAGTAGTGAATTGAAACTTTCCTCGCTACTGTAAAGGCGAGCCGCCTTGACGGCGAGTAAACTGTTTAAACTTTCCTCATTTCTTTAAAGGCGAGCCGCCTTGGTGGCGAGTAGTTTTCTCAAACTGCCTTCACTACATTACAGCCCGTGCAACGCCGGGCTACGCAGCTAGTCTTTATCAATTAAAAAACGTTTAGTCTTGCGGCAATTAATTTTATTTTTCCAAAGCTTGGGAAAACTTTAGTTAATTCCAAGTAAAAGAAAATTCACTGAGTAACACACTGCAAAAAATAAAGTATTGTTTTTACAGTACAATACTGGTAGCCAAAGTTCCAGTTTAAAACTGTAAAATGCACAGTAATAAACTGTAAAATTACGAGGTTTTACAGTTAATTATTGCAAACTTTGGCTGCCAGTAGTGTACTGTAAAAACAACAGTTTATTTTTTGCAATGCATGACTAAGAATGCTGAACAACATAAAAAAAGACAAAATTTCAAAACATAATACACACTTCTTCAGTTTTAATCGCAATAATTATCTCCAACTACTTATTACGTCCATAATGTTATGAAGTATTAGAAAAAAAAAAATACTTGGGTTTGAATGTTTTCTTTTGTCTCGCAAAGTGAGACAATATCAGCTATCTGTTAATATTTCAATAAACCTTTTGAAATGTAATACTATTTAAAATCTTAATATTGTCTATGGCCTTCTGTTTTAAAGTTTAACGCACATCAAACTTTAAATCACAAAGGCAAACATTGAGAACACAGGCTTCTAAGAGCTGGGAACATACCTTGAAACTTAAAAAAAATGCCGATGCGATTTTTGAATAGTTTACTATACATATATATATTTCTTTTCATGCGAAATCGTAATAGGAATTTTCCATTAAAAGAGCTGTTTGGTGAATTCAGCAACACAACCAAAGCAACAAACATCGATTTTTATGGTTCTGTGCCCCGTGTAAAATAGTTGTCATAAACATGCCACTCGCGAGCAAAAAGAAAAAAAAAAAAAAAGAAAAAGGAAAATAGTTTAGTTCTATTGATGGAAAAGCTTATAAATTCCCATTGAAACCATTAGGTCATTTTAATCGTTTTCTTTTTTTCAGTGAGAGAAGCTTTTGAAGTTTTCATTTATTTATTTTATTTCATTAATCTTTTTTGAAAAAATTGCAAATAACACGGATCTGTAATAGGATTGTAATGCTCTTTTACACTAAAGAACCGAAGTAGAGGCTCATTTAGAGTTGAATACAGAAATGCATTTTAAAATCGATTGTTTTTAATTTTTTTATTTTTACAAGCGGTGTTTGAGTTCAAATAATTTTTAGTTACAAGTCGAGAATGATTTGTTACAATATAAGAAGATTAATTCGTGAAAAATAACTAGGATGTAAATTACTTAAACCAGATATTTAATGGAGATTTTAATCAATTAAAAAAAAAACAAAAAGTTTAATCGTGATTAATATAGATTAGATGTTTTTAAGTATTGATATGAATTTATTTAAGTGAAACCTAAATTATTCTTTAAGTTATTTTTTTTTCAAGTTTTTAAGTTTTAGTTAAAACCTAAAAACTTTAGTTCGTGCCAAACTTAAAAATAATTTCTAGCTCCTGAGGCAAATATAAAAAAATAATTTTAGCTTAATTATCTGGAGCTCATTTTTATTTTTCGAGAAATGGTGACTTTATTGGAGGCCACCTAGCTTTTTTTTTCAGACAGCTGTTAAAGCCTATATGTTAATTCACTGAAAAAATAATAAATGGCTAGGTGATCTCTAACGATCCCACTAATCTCTTTTAAAAGGGTTAATAGCAATCCTAAGGTTCTACAACAAAATCTGTGTGTGGCAAAAAGTATCTCCAAATGCGACCTGTGTGCCACATTTTCAGCATATTTGCATAAAATAGAAAGTGAAAAACTTAAAAGCTACCCTTGGAAAATAAATAAATAAATACAAATAATAACAAAACTTGTACAAAGATTGAAAATGATTATCAAGATAATCAAATAAAAGATTGCAATTTACAAGCGCGTTTTACAATACTGTAGTTTTGCGTATCAACAATGAATATATAAACTTTTCAGAAAAAAAAAGAGCATATAAAAATGGATCAATCATCTGATTTTAAGACTCCAGATTTATATAAAAAGAGTGAATAACTTTATTTATTAAAATAGGGTTTATAGTATTTTTAATTGGATTGTAGCAGAAAAAAAATCAAATTTAAGTTTTAAAACTTTTTTTTCATTCCACACTCATTCAATGTTTTTCTCAAATATTGCGTTCTCAACTTATTTCTTTTGCTATGTATTCTGGTATTTATTTGCACTAAATTTGATTTAATCATATACATTTGCATCAAAATTGGTTTCAAATTACAATATGAAAAATTTTGGTAAAATAATATTGAAAATTTAATGCTATTGCAATTTTTAGTACATCAATTTCAAGTTTAGTTATATTTATATATGTAACTCGAATTTAAAAAAAAATGTTCTCAACATAATGAAATAAGTTGATCAAAATAAAATTTTTATGAACTTATTCGAACATATTTTTGAATAGAGAGAAAAGGTAAAAAAAAAAAAAAGAAAAGACAAACTGTTTGATTTTAAAGCAGTCGCTTTAAATAATAGTGGTAGTTAAACTTATTTGTTTTTTTTTAAAGTATGATTTGTAATTTTTCTTTTGAATATTATTTTAGTAGAAAAAATCTAATTCAAGTAAAAAAAAACCTCTTTTTCTTCGTTCAAAGCTCATTAAATTTTTTTCTGATATCACGATTACCCAATTTGTTTGTACGTTTCCTTTTTTTCCTAACCCTTTTTTTCTACATCTATAGTGTACTACTAATTTATCTATCCTAAACTTGTGGGTTGTTTAAATCCTATAATAAAATGCCGTAAATTCTGTACAAGCTCCAAAATCAGCAGCAAAAGATAAAACTGTGCCATACTTTTAAGTCTGATTACGTAGTGTAACGCTTGTTTAAAAGACATTCATTTAAAACCAGGCAAGGTTTAGAACAGGGTTCTTTATTCTTCCCTTTTCTCTTTACTTTGGATTTACTCAAACTGTACTTCACTTTAGTTTGTTAACATAACAGTAGTGTCTTCTAACTTTTGATTCCTTGTTGTGTTTAATAATTTAAAGTTGAATTTAGCTGTAGCTCTTGATTGTTATTGAACTTTATATGCTAACAAAAGAGGTGTAGTTTTAAACGAGATGTTTAAAATTCTCTTTCGGTTAAAGATTTTTATGACAAAGAAAATACAGTTGTATTTCCTCCCTGTGACTTTTGATTATGTAGATTAAATCTAAAGTATTATTTGAGGGTCGATAATAATAATGTAGAGTTTTGGTTTTGTATTTAACCGGAAATTTATGACTTTTATTAAAAATGAATTCATAAATAGTGGATTTTGTAATTGTGATTCTTATCATGATGACTCAGGCTCGAGCTATTTTGAGTTGTTAGTTTTATTTTAAAATAATAATAGAGCTGTATTAAAAATTAGGAAAATTATTATCCTGTCATAATTATATTCTTATCAGCAATGAATCAATTTTACCCGATATTATTAACTAGTATTTTTCATTTTAAAGGAGACTGCCATTCGAAAATTTTTAAAACATTATTAATGAATGCATTTTAGCGGAATTAACGGTATGGAAAGTGCTTAGAAAACTATATTATATTAAATACACTGTTATGGTATATTTTGCCTGGAAGATGTGTTTTAAATAAACTCTCTTTACTGTAATTTGTACACTAACAAAATTTAATGTTTAGTACTGAGGATTTTTTTCAGTTCAATGACTCATGTAAGTTAAGTCAAACGTATCAATTTAAATTCTTCTAAACTTAGAGTGGTAATTAACATGGTTTTGTTTTTGCACTCAAATGCTAGAAAATAAAAGATCTAAAAGTACGGCAACGTTGAACAAATTGTAATACTTTCTAAGACGATGTCCATGACATACACAAAAATTACTACAAATTTTGGTAATTTAAAGTTCTTCTCTGATTAACGGTAAAGAAAGAGATAAACTAATCTTTATACATTGCAAGCACTACATTTTGAAAGCAATGTTCGCAATTAAAATACAGTACAGAAAGTTTCCGTGATTTATTCTGTTCCTAATAACGTATACTTCATGCTAGATCATTTATTCAAAGAGAGCGTAGTGTTTTGAAAAATATCAAAAATTCATATATTCTCATTAGTTTATTTTAAAATAAAACGACGCAATTTTTGCTCCACATTTTTCTCAATATCTGTGCAGAAAAAAATGTTCTCTGGCATGGAACACTGCTGAACATTGATTATGAGCGTGATAATACGTTCCTGCGAAATAAAAAAAATGCGTAAATTAAGGTTACTCAATTTTTATCTGTATGTAAGTTTCCCCCCCGTTTACCCTACATTGTGTTTAAGTACAACAATAAATAAAGTTATTTGACTTTTTTTCAAAGTTATTTATTTATTTAGGAAAAAGCACGGTTTTTAAAACCATAAGCGAGTTTTTTAAATTTTAAATGTGTTTTTCGAAATTCAACAGTACTTGAATTCGTCTTTTTTATTGTCATTTCGAGTTTAAAACTTTTTTCTTTAATGTTGTGTCTCTTATATATGTCGTCTGCCAGCTTAATGAGAGTCTAGTCCCACTTTCGTCCTCTGGCAAAAATTTATTTTAGCTATGAAATAGTTTGTCGTGGATATAGGTGGTCGTAAAATCGCCTGTCTTGCATAGCTCGAACTAGTTTTATTTAGTTCATGTCAGATGAACATGCTTATTAAACGATGAAGGAGTTGCTCTGTTTCTTCATCGTAAAGGAAGTCTCCAGACAAACACGGTGTGACGGGCAATTGTCGACTAATAGAGTGAAACTATCTGAATTATCTGCAGCTTGCGTTCAGTTACAAATCTATAAAAAACGTGTCTTCCATTCTATCCATCGTGCATTCAGTGACGTCGAATATAATGAAACGCATTCT
Organism: Uloborus plumipes; assembly: GCA_038373865.1. Taxonomy (NCBI): domain Eukaryota; kingdom Metazoa; phylum Arthropoda; class Arachnida; order Araneae; family Uloboridae; genus Uloborus; species Uloborus plumipes. The sequence goes on along the minus strand of JAXGGA010010026.1, from coordinate 6,588 downwards.
CGATGAGGATGTTTCCTAAAGTCAAAAGCGCAACTTTTAGTGACTGATATTGATAGTATATGCAAAAAAAAAAAAAAAAAAAACAAAAAAAAAACACCCACATACACACAAAAAAACAACGAGGTTCCGTACAACGTCACGAACGAACAAACTTTAGTGCAAACACTGACCAATGCATCAGCCATTTTTGATGCAACAATGAAAAATCCGATCAAAAATGTTGGCACGCCTATAAAATGGCCTTGCTTGGAACATTTTGCACACTTGTGATGTCAGCAGCAAAAATGAAACAGCGACTGAACGTCTTTTACGGTTAATTTTTTTAGAGAAAGAAACTGAGTCAGGGCCATGCTCCACATCGACGTAAAGCAGAAAAAATAGGCAGAAGCGTAAAATTGATTCAATGGTGTTCCTATGGAAAGTACCCGGATTTTCGGTTTCTACCTTCAGTTTCGGTCGCGTTTTACGCTGATGTGGAGCACGGCCCTTAGAGTTAAAAGAAAAAATGTAATTCATATCATGTTTTTGACCGCGCTTTTTCGGAATAAAAATATTTTTGAAAAATAGGTAACTCCTCCATTCTGACGTCCCTTATAGTTGACTGAAAACGAAATAACGATCTTATAGTTTCTAATCTGGGCTGTTTGAGATCCATTTCTAATAACGTTCATTATAATGGGCTATTAATAGAGATATTATGCCAAACTAATTATAAACTTTCTCCAATGATGACATTTTTAAAAGAATTTAGAGTTAATAAAAGAAATTATTATTATTTTTTTTTGGGTATATGAGTTTCTTACTTTTCTTCGTTTTCTTTTTGAAATTTTCAGTTTCCTTCAAGGTTATTAAACAAACGAAAACTCTGCTCGTCATAAAGTTTTCCTAATCCACGCGTACAACACTTCAAAAACTCGATGTCAGTTTTATTATTTGAGTTCACATTTTTTTTACTTAAGTACTTTTTTCGGAAAACAAGCACTTTTTTAGCTACAAGTGTTCTACAGAAAAGATTCATTTAATTGGGAAGTGCAAAATAAATAATTCAGCTAAGTGTTCTTCCAAAATTTCTTTGCAAGAAAATTATTTTTAGTCAGTCGTTCTTTAGTACGACATAGTTATTTTTGCATTTAAATTCACATTTCTTTGCAATATTGTGGAGAACTTTTGCTGCGTTATTATTTTTGGTTGGCGCTATTAGAAAACACTTGGAGGAGTGTAAGAGACACTTTCGTCTTGAACAGCTGGTACTAATAGTTCTGAAAACTCTGGGAGTTTTAAGTGGTATTTGGTTTGTTCGCTAAAGCAGTAACAAAGATAAGTATGAACAAATTTTATACTGAACGTTTACTCATCGCGTTAAAAATTTAAAATGTTGTTAGGATCATAACAATTTTGCTAATTACGAGTACACATCTCTAGAAGCGTTCGTTCTCAAAAAATAAAAAAAAATAAAATAAATAAGCATATACATAAAAGAATGAAAAGAACAATATCTCAGTTCAAGAAATAAATTGATAAAATCAACGCTTAATTAAGTTCAAATATTGAAAAATATTTTTAACAATTGATTTCGGCGTTAACAATTCAATAACGCAAGTTAATCGACAAGGAAAACTTGAAAAATGAAGACATTGACTCCAAAACAAGTATAAAAACTGAAACAAATAAAGCATTTTTGAATTAAATAATTGAGTACACATATTTCTAAGCGTCATAGATGTTTTTTTTCATACGTAAAGAATAGGTTAAAAATGTATTGAATTTGTAATTTTTTCTTTATTTTTTTTAAAACTTAAATAGCTCGTAGAAAACACTCAAATAATTCATGCATTATAGAAATTTTGGATAAATACAAATTCAATCTAATTATCCAATTTCGACCACTGTAAACAGTAATTTTTAACATTGCTGCTATAAAGAGTTGTTGTTCAAAAGAGTATTCAGCTAGAACACGATTTGCTTTTCAAGGCTATTTTCTCTAAGTTAAAGAACGGATGTTCTGCACAAAGTTTGTGTATTCTGGGAAACTTCAAACACGTACATGATGGGTAGAGAATGAAGTTGTTTATCTGTACATACTGAAAAACACAGCAAACATCTGTTTAGTAAAAGCGCGCTTCGTTTCCTTGCTTTGAATCAATAAAAATTTCATTCACAAAAACGTCTGGAGCTCTGAATTGCGTCTTCAACAATTCAACAGGAACTTTCGATTTCACGAACAGAGAGGTACTTGAAATTTCGATAACGTAAGTGCCTCCTTCATTGGCAATGCAGCAAAGAGATCTGTTTTAAACAATATTTCTTGAATAGCAATTCGCAGGCTTTCTGACAAAAGAAACATTCTTTAGAGCATGTTTCTAAAATAAAAAGATGCTACCAAACATGAGCGGCATCAGAAAATCGACAGTGACATTCATGCATTTGTTTTGAAAGAGAAAATGGTCTTTTTTACACACGGGTTTTGAAGAGTCCAGTTAGAAATCGAAAGTAACAAATTATTTTTTCCGAAAGAAAAGTACTGCACATTTGTATACTATTGTTGTTAAACTGTTTTGTAAAAATATAAATTACTACCACGAATAGAAATGATACGAATGCAATGTGAGGAATTTATTTTAGTCTGAAATAGAAGCATTAAATTGATCAATATTTTAAAAACATACTATACAAGTATTAAGCTTAAGATCTATTGTTTAATATATATTTAGTTGTTATTAGAGATGTTAACTTAAAAAAATGGTGTTGAACTGCTAATTTAAACAATATGTTTTAGGATTTCCAGCAAAGAATTCTATACAGCGTGTTTCCAAAATAAGAAGATTTAACCAAATATGACCAGACTTAGAAAATCGACATTCATGCAATAGTTTCGAAAAATGAGTTTTTTTCCTTTGAAATGTGAAACTTGAGTGTAGCAAGGTTTTTTTGCCGGAAGAAAAGGTGCAACGCTTTTTTTATTCAACGTAAAACTACTCCGCCTCTAGTAGGAAAAAAATGAAATTGCTGCTTACAATAAAAATGTTACTAATGCAACGCATCTGCGAAAAAGAAGAGATAAATTGAACAGCATTTCTAACGAACAATGTATGTTATGTAAACATCAAAATCAAGAAATATTTTTTCGCGATGTATTGGTAAATTAATGATAGAGTTATGTTGAACAATATTGTTCATTGGTATATTATTATTAGACTTAACTTGAAAAATATTGTTGGAGAGTTATTTTAAGCCATCCCAAGCAGCACAAAGGCGTTCAAAACACGTTCTGCAACACGTACAGAGCACACCAGCCGGCACGTTCAAAACACGTTCTCGCAGCACGTGTTGTCAACGTCTATGTGTCTCATCGATCGATGGTAATAGGACACGTCGAAATCTGGTGTTAACCACCTTTTTTTGTCCCAGTTTTGAACGTGGACTGATAGGTTATATTTAGGTTCGGGAAATACGTTTGTTTTCAGTGCTCCCCAGCTAAAAACGTATACTACGTATACCCCACTATCCGGGCCCGTGACGTGTTTTAACCGTGACGTCATTTTTGATCCGCCATTTTTGATCCATGATCGTCGCCATCTTGGTTTTAATTATTTAATTACTTAATTAATTTAATTACTGATTGTTTAATTACTTTGAATTTAATATCTTCATTCCGCGGGATTCGAACGCGGGTCCCTTGCTCCTCCAGCCGGACACGCTAACCACTATACGCTACTTGATCATATTGTGGGAGAAAAATAATATTTTAAAAGAAAATTTTTTTGCAGGAGGCGCCATCTATGAAAGACTATGGGCGTAAATCATATCATTTTATTCGTATGAATATAATGTTTTTTTACTGAAATGCATGCAAATCTGATTAGGATCTTGGGAGAAAGAGTTGTTTAGGAGAAAACTTAAAGTTTCTGCAGATATGATTCCTCCCCCCTTTCTAAAAAGCAGTAATTTACGACCTCAATTCTGAGAAATTAAGCACCTCCTTAAGCACTGAAATGACATCGTGATAATATTACTGTTTTTGCACGTCAAATATCACGTTCCTTAAGCACTGAAATGACACCGTGATAATATTACTGTTTTCGCACGTCAAATATCACGTTCCTTAAGCACTGAAATGACACCGTGATAATATTACTGTTTTTGCACGTCAAATATCACGTTCCTTAAGCACTGAAATGACACCGTGATAATATTACTGTTTTTGCACGTCAAATATCACGTTCTTTAAGCACTGAAATGACACCGTGATAATATTACTGTTTTCGCACGTCAAATATCACGTTCCTTAAGCACTGAAATGACACCGTGATAATATCACTGTTTTTGCACGTCGAATATAACGTTCAAGGGACACTTAGCACCGTTATTTGACCAATAACACCAATTTTGTACCAAATTTGAACGTTCTGGTGCTGCTGGGGATATGTCTTGAATATTAGTTGGAATTTCAACACACACATGCACATACGCACAAAAAAGAGCATATTTCCGAAGTAAAATGTTGCGACCAAATATAAGCAGCATCAACTAATCGAAAGTCACATTCATGCATTAGTCTTAAAAAAGAAATGGTGTTTTTAATACACGGGTTTTGAAAGTTCAGTTGATAATCGAATGTATGTAACAAATCATTTTTCGTCGCAAAAATAAGTGTAATAGCTATTAAAAGTATTTTAGAAAACATTTCAGCCTCCTATAGAGAACAGAGGAAAAATGAAGTTGAAATACTACTAATATTTATGTTTCAAATGCAAAGCGAAAATTTTATATTTGCCAGTAATACGTCAACGTTTTTTAAAAAGCTGTATGAACTTCTTAATAAATATATTTATTTTATGTATTTTAAAAACGTTCTGCGTTCCAACACAGTATGAAAAACATTCCCCTTAATATAAAGAAGAAAAAAAGTAACTGACGTACAGAAAAAAACCTAAATATTTAACTGCTGTAACGAAGTGAGTACTTTGGCTTTGACAAGCGAGAAGTGTCATTGCAAAAAAGCGCGTAGCAATAGGAGCAGAAAATACAATGAAATTTAATCAAACTATCAGCTACACTCGTGAAATTTCTTCTTCAATATTCAACTTAAAATGGGCCTCGGTCAACAATACTAGTGGTTTAAAATAAAAATGTATTTATTTTTAAATATTGTTATAGAATTGTTATATGCAGCAGAATATTAGCACTTGTTAAATATAGATACTGTTTTTATAGTATAATGCAGATAATTTTACAGTAATGAACTGTAAAATTGCTAGTTTACAATAATAAACTGTAAAATTGCTAGTTTCAGTTTAGAACAGGGCATTTTAGTTTTAAACTGGAACCTTTGCTGCAAGTATTATGCCGTTGTTTTTATAGTATAATACAGTTCATTTTATGGTAAAATAGCTAATTTTACAGTAATAAACTCTTAAATAGCTAGTTTTAGTCATTACTGTGCTTTTACAGTTTTAAACTGGAACCTCTGCTTCCAGTGTTATACTGTAAAAACAACAGCTTTTTTTTTTTTTACAGAGTGCAAACTCAGAAATTAGTGACACAATTTGGCACTATTCTATGAGGCATGTATATTGCTTTAGGTTACATTAACTAATCATTGTGTAACTATGTGAGCAGTGTATTTTGCTTTAGGTTTCACTAACCAATTAGTGTAAAAGTGAACTATATCATAATAGGAGAGAAAGAGTTTACAAAATGTCGTGCAAATATTGGTGATTATAATGAAATTATGTGTTTTCTCCCTCCAACTTTCTGGTTCACTTAACGATCGTATGCAATTCTACTAAATGAATTAATAAATATAAAAAGGCAGGTTTCACTATTAAAAAGCCAAACATATTCCCCTACGTATCGCTGCTTAGAGATAATAGGGTTAAATGTATTCTTAAGTTCTGATGAGAAAAGCGGTAAAGAAATATCCATCAATAAAAAATTGGAACGCAGCTTAAATATTAATCTGAAATTGGGAATATTTTTATGTGCTTTAAAGATAAAAAGCATTTTTTTCGAAACTTTAAATATTTTCCCGCAGCACAAAAAGCTGCCCAGTATGTAATACAAAATGATTGTGAGGAGAAAATGTTTTTGAAATGTTCGCTGCATCGAAAATATTGAGAAACTAAAAGTGGTTGGGTAATTTAAAAGTTTTCGAAAATGTGAAACGCTTCAATATCAAAGCCATTTACTTTCTGTTTCCTTAGAAAAAGAAAAAAATATTAATCTCCTTAGAAATTTTAAACTGTTTGTTTTCTTTTTAAACCGAAAATAAAATTTTGAATACTAAATAAAAAATGAATTAGGTACGAAAGTTACGTGTTAAACGAAAGTTAGTGTGAAAAAACAGGAATCTCGCCTCCTTAAAAGGCTTTTGTTTAAAAATCTAGATACTAATTTTTATATTAAAGATAAGAATACTTTTTTCAGAAATAAACTAGTCAAAATTATAAACGTACTAGTCCTTATTAAACCTCTACACTGGTACTTTTATTTGAAAATTCGTTTTTTAAGTTCATTCGTAAGAGAAGTCACAATTAAGCAGTGGGTAACCGCCCCTAACCAAAGGATAAGGCAGGAACATGCAATACA